>JACYXH010000802.1:9739120-9751620 GCA_026745465.1 Lota lota | reverse complement strand
CAGCACAACAAAGGCCCGCCTCACTCTCCTGGGTCTCGTGCCCGTGGGTGCAGCATAGACAATGGTATATTGTCTATGTGGATTGTTGTGTATGTATTTTCTGGCGTTCTGATGCATACACACACACACGCACACGCACACACACACGCAGACACGCACGCATGCACGCGAGAGTGGTTGGTAGGTCCTTATCTATAACAAGCGCTGCATCCTTTACAGGCATCGCCCACACACTCCTAAAGTAAATCTTTCAGTTTTATTTTCTATTTCCAGTGAAGTCTAATTTTGGCAGCAATTTGAGATGGTAAGGGATTGTGTGTGTGTGTGTGTGTGTGTGTGTGGTTGTGCTGATTAAACACTGAGCTAAAATAACACCAATGATAGCACTGAGTTATTGATCGCGTTCGAACGACTTGATTGTCACTACGTGCTGACGGTCTCCATGAATCTGATGAAAACCGCAATGCAACATGGGACGTGGCGTGGAAATAAGGCGTAAACTTATTTGACGGTGCATTATGGGTGGGAAGTACTGCACTATGTGGAACCAGTCGGGTCCCATTCCGACCAGAACAGAGCTGCAGGGTGAGAGGGAGGTGGAGACAAATGAGGTGGTGCCCTTATGTGTCATGATGCCCTCCCAGACCTGCAGCGCTGCTGGTTGGAAGCCGGACTCGTAGTCGGAGGAGTTGAGCAGCCAGACGGGGGAGACGATCTCCAGCGAGCGAGCGGCCCGGTCCAGCAGGTCGTGCAGCCCCGCGGTCAGGGAGAGAGGCGCTGAACCACTGGGAGGAAACGACACGTCCTCGGGGATGTTCTCCACCAGCACAATCCTGGTGAGGTCAAAGGTCAAAACAAATGTCAACCAAATGTCAACCAAATAGAGAAGTAGGAGAGAGAGAGAGAAGGAAATTGTTCTCCAAAAATTGGTTAAAATTCGTTTATGTGGTGAAAATGACATAAATGAAAACGATGATGAGTGGTACAGAGGTGTGTGAAGGCTCTTGACTAATCAGAAGTGTCTCCAAAGTAAACTGGAGTGTAGTAAAGAAGGAGGGGGGAGACCGCGATAAGATCACAGCACAGAATGTGAACACCAAGTCACTGGGGAAGATAGGGGATTTAATTGAAACGTGTGTAGCTTCTCTTTCTGTTGCTTCCCAGCAAGCCTGTGAAACAGGGAGGTTGTTACATCAACGGGCCCTGGCGACATGGTTGCAGCGCTCTGTCGCGTGCATGTCCTTCAAATCACAGGTACCTAACCCAGCGTCAAATCACACAAACCTAACCCAGCGTCAAATCACAGGTACCTAACCCAGCGTCAAATCACAGGTACCTAACCCAGCGTCAAATCACAGGTACCTAACCCAGCGTCAAATCACAGGTACCTAACCCAGCGTCAAATCACAGGTACCTAACCCAGCGTCAAATCACAGGTACCTAACCCAGCGTCAAATCACAGGTACCTAACCCAGCGTCAAATCACAGGTACCTAACCCAGCGTCAAATCACAGGTACCTAACCCAGCGTCAAATCACACAAACCTAACCCAGCGTCAAATCACAGGTACCTAACCCAGCGTCAAATCACACAAACCTAACCCAGCGTCAAATCACAGGTACCTAACCCAGCGTCAAATCACAGGTACCTAACCCAGCGTCAAATCACAGGTACCTAACCCAGCGTCAAATCACACAAACCTAACCCAATGGGAAATCACAGGTACCTAAACCAATGGGAAATCACAGGTACCTAAACCAATGGGAAATCACAGGTACCTAAACCAATGGGAAATCACACAAACCTAAACCAATGGGAAATCACAGGTACCTAAACCAATGGGAAATCACACAAACCTAAACCAATGGGAAATCACAGGTACCTAAACCAATGGGAAATCCCGGATGCTTCAATCAAAGTTAAATCACACGTACCTAAAGCAACGTGATGGCACAGAATTGAGTAATGGTTCTCTTTTTCTTAATGCCTTCACTACTCTTTCTATTTGGTTTCTGCCTTCCCCCTGTAGCGGTTAATCAACACTGAGAGATCACGATGAGAGATCAGACTCGCAGCTATTGTGCATGTCCTGTCGAGCTCATCAGGCAGAACATGAACAGGATGAACACAGGATGAACATATGGCGCTAGAAGACTATTGCACAGCAGCATCATGATCCTCTGCAGGCGGATGAATGAGTAATGAATCCCCACATTCATCACTCGCTATGATATCCTAAATGAGTTTGGGTGCGCATCGTCAAAGGATCTCATGTCATTAACTGGCCAGTTTCTCATCCCTCGCAGGACGTGTGAGAGAGCATGACTAATAATAGTTTAATGAGGGGCATGACGTCAGCAAGCAGCCACAGATCCTGCTCTCCTTTCCCACTTTCCACTCCTAATTAACAAAAGGGGTCACATGACTCATTCTCACCAACACAGAACTCGTTCCAATGGAAAGTTACAGTCCAAGACAAGAACGATAGGTGCGCCTTTCCAATTAAAACCAAATGAAATAAAACCAACCGAAAACACAACATATTTTGAATGGCAAATGCAGTATTCCTCTAGGAGATTATAGGACCGGCTGGAATGCTGCTCCGTGGTATCTATAGAAATGTCATAATGGTTATCGATCTCAGTACTTCTTGTTGTTCTGATGTGCGCTTTGACGGAATGTGTTCTGAGGCATGTCAACACACAGATCTCATTGGCTGGCATGACTTTAAAACACAAGAGAAGGCTGGACGAGAGTGGTTCCTGGAATAGCCAATGCAATGCACTTCGCTTCTTTATGTATAGTTGGTGATTCTCAGGTGAAACTAACTTGCACTGAAGTGAAAAACTGAGGGGGATAGGAAACTGCTGTGTTTTGCTTGTGCTACAGTGAATGCACATATACTGTTACACGTTAATGAATAAATGAATCTTCAAAATACATTTTGACTTTTCTTTGGGGGGGGGGGGGGGTTGGGCTGAGTCTAAAGGCTCAATGCTACAGTGGGTTGGATAACAACAATCCTATTGCAGTCTGTTCAATGGGGAGAGCACATTCATTTTTCTGAATGACTTTAAGTCAGGGACGTTCGGTGCAGGGGTTTACCAGCCAGAGACATTGTGCTGCAGCCGTTGCACCCCTCCACGTCGCTTGTGGTTCGGCTAGGCTCACCTGCAGTTCCTGCTGCAGTTCTCCTCCGTGATGCCGTCCTCGTCTTCACCCCAGATGTCAACAGCGGAGAAGATCAGCGCCACCAGGACGGCGAAGCAGCACACCAAAGCAAAGATCATGATGCATTTCTGCTGAGACTGCAAGAGAAAAAAACAAAAAATACGTTGATTATCCTGGGCTTTTATTTATTTATTTTGTTGCCCGGCAACGCTACAGTAAAACAAAGCCAAAGAACCCCCCCCCCCCCCACCTCGGTCTCTGTGTGTCGGCCGCATTAGCTGACTGCCTCCCCAGATTTAGTGCACTGCTCAGCATGTCATAAAACATGATATAGAGGACTCCTCTGGGAGCATCTTACTCAGTACGACCCCGCTGTCTCCACTAAAGCATGCATATGAGAGAGAGAGAGAGAGAGAGAGAGAGAGAGAGAGAGAGAGAGAGAGAGAGAGAGAGAGAGAGAGCGAGAGACAGAGAGCGAGAGAGAGAGAGCGAGCGAGAGAGAGAGAGAGCGAGAGAGCGAGAGAGCGAGAGAGCGAGAGAGCGAGAGAGAGAGAGAGAGTTTTTCTTGTAGCCTAGGTCACATGCGCACACATTGAATGCATGCCACATCTGGATGCTTCCAAAAAGCGACATGTGGCTGAACAGAGACTGGGTATCATTGTGACCAACAAGGTCCATAATGTGTTAAATAAGACAGACAGAGCTGTGCCTCCAGACGGCACAGACAACATGGTGGACGCATCGAAAGGCTCGTGGAGCAAGGAACTTGATCTACGCCACTAACATTAGCCTTAATATTGTCATCCCATTTAAAGCTTGGTTCTTTGGCCTTTGTGATACTTTTAGTCCCGATGCTGTGTGGAGTCTGCCATCAGGAAACATGGGAGCGCCTTGTGTTGCAAAAACTGCATTGGAAAGAAATGATGGTTCAGGAAAATGGACTCTAACAACACCACAGCACGGAAACAGCGGCACGCTCTATTATTGATGCAGCAGGGAGGAAAGCAGAGCAGTGTCCAGCGCTGTTAATCCACAGAGACCCAGACGCCTGGAACAGCAGCCTGCAGCGGTTTGCCCCATAAAGAACACTCATCCATTTACCTCGTGATATGGTTGTTGGCTTTTCTTTACCTGGGGCCTTTGGAAGATGGATGAAATGGGCTCCCCCCCCCCCCCCCCCCCCCCCCCCCCATCAATTGCAGCATTTAACCTTGGGAGTCACTTTTACTATGGTCACAGCCAGCAGGCGGGCTTTTACTGTGAAAGCTGTGATGGAAACAGCCGCGCGCTCTGTTTATTACTGATGTGGTTTTCTTAACGTATCTGTGCTGGTGTAGGAGGAGGTAGCTCCCATATTTATTATGCTGTGCGATCAGTCCATTATGAGAGAGGTACAATGATGCTATAACAATAGTCGAATTGTTAGCTGTCAATGGTTAATTATTACCTGTATAATTAATCACATTTTTCTAAACATTTATATTCATCAACATGCGCGCATAAATAATATCCCAATGTACCTCAAGGATTCATGTCATTATATATTATATATCTTATTATTATTATACATTATATATATTATTATTATATTATTATTATACATTATATATATTATGCCATATATTATAGCAATAATAAAAAAGACTCAATGCTATGCGCCTAAAACGAACAACAGGTTATTTCATAAAGAATGATAAATGAATGGTTTTGGGCAAGACAGGGATTTTTAGGAAATCTATGCATTACTGTATGATCTGTGAAATCTCTTCTAAACTATAATTACTAATGATCAACCACCTGGTTATATATTTGTATGATAGGAGACTTTTAAATAATTGATTGAAGTCGCTATTTATTTATTTTAAATGAAAAGAATAGTCGGCTACAACAAATGTGTCTTGACGTCATGTGAACAAAAAAAACCCAGAATGAATTAAGTTAATAACCCTTGAAGAAAGATCGTTTTTAGGGATAAATGACTCTAGTTCTCCGAGAGGACATATCTCATCTCATGCTCCATTGGCCTACAGGCACAACAGAAGCAAACATATTGAAGTTAGCATATTATTGTTTATCTGTGTCTTCCTGTGTGTGCCGTATCACGTATACTGCATACTGGGTTACACTGGAATACTCTCGACTTCCTGACACTATCAGATGACACATCTTCAGATAAAAGAAGACTATGGGTCATGCTATGTTGATACAGAACAAATAGGTATATTACATTTTGTTTGTTATATTACAAGTGCCTACATACAGTATATGTAGGTCTGTCTGAAGTGTGTGTGTGTGTGTTTTCTGTGTGTGTGTGTGTGTGTGTGTGTGTGTGTGTGTGCGTGTGCATGTGCGTGTGATACTGGATGGCTGAGTGTATGTAAGTGTTAGTGTGTGTGTGTGTTTGCGTGTGCATGTGTGTGCGTGTGTACGTGCATGTACGTGCGTGCGTTTGTGTGTGTGCATGTGTGTGCGCGTGTACGTGCATGCGTGTGTGTGTGTGGGTATGTGTATGCAGAATGTAGCAGCTGTATGAAAGGTCAGACAGGAAAGTGGACACCCAGGGATGGCGTTACTCATCACTGCATAATCACGGTCAAGGATCAACACGTCGCCATCCCATAATCCCTGTTTAACTTACACACCCTGCTACACTGGCTCAACACAGCTTAGAGCGTTCACAATACACTCACCACCCAGTGGTAAATCTATTACAATACAGAAAGACATCCACTTAACAACACACCCACCAAATCAACTACCACTCCAATCCTGGAATCACACAATACATACATCCATATCCAAATGGTGTTGTTCCAGCTGGAGTGTTTATGAACCTGTAACACAAGTGACGCTGCGCAGCTACAGCTAACACTCGTAAATAATATCGCTGTGTTTAACATCCCTCTATGCCACTTTGGAGAGGAGAGGAACACAAGGCGGATGGCTGGGAGCCAGACGCACACACACACACACACAGACGCACACACACACAGATGCACACACACACACACACACACACAGACGCACGCACACACACACACACTGACGCAGACACACACACACACAGATGCATGCACACACTTACACAGACGCACGCACACACACACACACACACTGACGCAGACACACACACAGATGCATGCACACACACTTACACAGACGCATGCACACACACGCAAGCACACATGCAGGCCCGCACACACACACAGAGCGAGCGAGGGGAGGACCAGGGACAGGATGTTTACGTCCAGGGATCAGAGGAGGTTGCTCTTAGCTCTTCCCGCCAAACCCACTAACTTGTTTAGAGTGGCTTCGGCATTATCACTCACTGCTTCTTCTCCGGCCCATCCCACTGCTCCCAGTTGCAGCAGTGGGAGTGCTGGGAGAGAGAGAGAGAGAGAGAGAGAGAGAGAGAGAGAGAGAGAGAGCAAGAGAGAGAGAGAGAGAGAGAGAGAGAGAGAGAGAGAGAGAGAGAGAGAGAGAGAGAGAGAGAGAGAGAGAGAGAGAGAGAGAGAGGAAAATAGGGAAAGAGAGATGAGAGCGAGCAGGAGAGTGAGGAACAAAAGAGAAATATATAGAGTGATGGTTTATAGCGAACTGGAAAAAGTGTAAAAGGATTATGGGTAATGGGGGTGTGTGTATGTTTATGTGTGTGAGCGAGAGAGATAAAGAGAGAGGGAGGGGGTAGAGAGAGAGGTTGAGAAGGAGAGGGTGAGAGAGAAAGAGAAAAGAGTGAGAGAGAGAAGAATCTGAAAAAAGAATGTAAAAGTGTACTAGTACTACACAGTTAAACTAGAGCGAGAGAGAGAAAAAAGGGGGACAGAGATATAGAGAGTGATGGTATATAGGGAGCTGGAAAAAGTATAAACGAGTTCTGGCTGGTGTGTGTGTGTGTGTGTGTGTGTGTGTTTGGGGGGGGGGGGGGTCATCGGTCAGACACTGCGACAGAGCTGCTCTCAAGCAGTATTTACTGCAGTGTCTTTAAAACACAAGTCTCCTCTTGAGTGTCGCCAAGTTTCATCCTGGGGTGGGAAGGGGGGGTGGGGGTGTGTGGAGACAAAGAGGACCGAGTGAGGAGGAGTGAAGTGTAGGAAGAGAGGATAGACTGGGGGGGGGGGGGCAGGGTAAGGGTGAGACAACAAGCTGCGTCGCCAGCAGATCATGTGACTCCTCATAGTGTAGGGGATGCTGAGGTCTGTAGAAGAGCCCACCCTAGCTGCATCAAGGCGTAGTGCTGTAAGAGTAACCAGGCGTCCATAGAGATGCAGGAGGGCACTACAGAAGCTAGCCTGGGAATCAGCCTCATGGTTTTCTTTTGCTCCGGCCCCCCTCCCGTTCGGATAGATTTCCAGCAGACCTGGGCTGGGTCGGGCCAATCAAAAGCATTTGTCTAGCATGGGGCGGGTTCACGACAGAGGACAGAGGAGCGCCCGATGTGAGCGCTGTTGAGGCATTCTCACAAACAACCGAGATGGCTGCTGCTAATTTGTCACACGTTTAGGCTGCATAGTGTACATGGCTCTTATTAAATTCACAAAAAATACCAATCATCGTATTCATATATTTTTCGCTTGGAAAATAAGCAATCCCTCATTTTGTAGTAAATGTGTTATATAAACTACAGCATACTTGCCAAATCTGACCAACCCCAAAAAGTGTAATAATAGCATCATTTATTTCACATTAAGTCCACATTAAATCAGTAGTGTTCAATGTACGTCATTTAGCCAAAAGTACCTTGCAGACATCCACTATTCCCGACTGCATGTGACTGCAAGAGCGGATAGAAAAACAATGGAGGGTGGCCATTTACATGGCGTTAGAATAAATATGGTCGCTTGACCTCATTCCAGATATACCATGAAAGACATGTAAAGAATAAGCCCTGAGTGTTAACTCAATCTGTAGTTTAGAAAACAATACAATACTGTCCCCATCCTGCCCCAGACTCATGAACTGCTTGTCTGCTCTTCCTCTCGTAGGTCAAATGAGTGTCACCTGCTCACCTATATTGATAACTAACTCTGTTCACCTGTTCAGGTGTGAGGGACCACAGGATCTAAAAAGGTATAACAACCATAACATATCACAGAGGAATATAGCCACTACACACCTACTGAATATCTTGTGTATATTAAAAGGTATATTAATATACATCTCAAAGTCAGCTAATAAACTCAGTCTTGTAAAACCGGTCTTTCCATAATAAAATATACACAGTACAATTGTTGACATGTCAGATACTGATCCAGCAAGACCAGAAGGCTTTGCCGCTCAGCAACTGCATTTATGCTGCTCTGCAGTTATGGTCTAACTCGTGTTCTCCTTTACATCTTTTGGACACGATACGAGGAACAGTCTCCCGAGCTGTCTCAATCTTCACTATAGTTGCCATCTCACGGTTGTCTTGGCAGCCCATCGTTCTTCGAGTGGGAGTCGCTGGGGAATCTCCTGACGTTCCATCCGTTTGGCCTTGTTTTTAATTGGTGGCCAGTGAGGGAACACACACGTTCCCTCAGCCTCTGGCACACCTGCTCAGGATAAAGCAGATGCTAGGGGTTCTTGTCATGGCACCCTGTAAGATGTCTAAAGCTTGTGTGCTTTTGGTTCCAATATCATTCCCATATATGTTCTGTACCCTAAGAATTGTTGGTGTGTCTACCAGAGTCCCAACTAAACCAGTATCCCTTCCTTTTACAGACCCCTAATTACTAAGTAATTACCCAGTAAATATATGGTAAATTATAATATATTATTGGGTAATTACTACTGGTAAACAAGTAGGTAAATACAAAGAAACTACAGCTGGAATACTAATACAAATGTCCACTTTTACCCATCAACTCAACAAAGTTTCATGTAATTGTGAGTTTTAGGTTGGTAATAACTCCGATATAATTGCGTACTTCCTAAAAATAAAAGTAGGCAACCAATTATTAGAAACATCTTCTCTATAACCCATCAATTCCTAAGGTTTATATTGTTAACAGCCCAAGTTGAATTATGTACTAGCTAGAAATTAAGAGAGCACTTTCCAACAAGTCACTTTTTCTTCAATAGTAATTGTTCATGGCTCCACCCATTTATAAAGGGTGCATACGATTTACTTTACAAACTATGGAGTTTACTTTGATTGTAATACTAAAATACTTGCCTGGAAACAACCTCCACGGGAGCAGTTCTCCTCTAGTGTCACGGTACATGTTCTTTAACACTGGGTACCTTCTTGCAGATATTTCTGCTGTGAACTCAGTAAGATGAAAGTGTCCTGTAAATGGAAGGCCTGCTTGTTTCCATGGTAACAACCCTGTCCTCACCATGTTCCTTGTCATAGAACATTCCGTTGTCCATGCGATTAAAATGAACTTGTTCCATGTACGGTCCACCACATTACTATGTAAAACATGGCAATTTACTGAGTAAGTAGGCTGAAAGTGTACCGTGAAAGGAAGCCTTGTATGTGTCCATGGTATTACCAGGCGCTTACCATCTTGTAACTGGTTGTTTCTTTTCCAAGGAATAAACTCGGACGTTTAACATGTATGTTGTGCAACGTTACTAAGTAACACATTGCCTTTTCCATTCCATATTTAGCTTGCGTTGACTTTAACCAGCTAAAGCCAGTTACAAACTACTCCAATCGAATGCACGGCCTGAATCTTAACGAGTACTCGTGTACTCGTTTTGCTTTTTGTTGTTGTGTGAAAGAGGTCTGCGATAGTTTCCATCGATGTACTCAAACCCTACCTAACCTTGCTAGGCAGCTGGGTTCTTGGGATTACGACCCCGTGAGAATCCATCTCGCCAGGCTTCAAGTCATGCGTTTGTGACCGGTCAGCGTCCTATGGGGAACTAGGTGATCTACATGATAGACAGATGGTTCATCCAATCACCTGCCAAGTATTTCTTTTGAAAGTGCCTGCCCCTATCCAAACAGTTTATAAGGACATCGTGTGGCACTCGGTCAATTATGTGTGAAACAGGACTAATCTGAAGTGAATCGGCTCTCAATCAGCAATTAGGATTAGGAAACAAACAGGGGGAACACTAAACATTGCTTTCTTTTACAGTACAGTTTCAGTTGGATTTGTAAGAACATATATGAGCAAAGGTTGTGTTGATTGCATTGAGTTTCAAGGGCTAATGTTTAGTACTGCTATAATCAGAACCTTTATTCACGCAAGTGAACTGGATATAGTTCACAGGGTTGACAACTTGATACACCAGGTGAAGAATAAATAAAACATCGTCCCTGAACCTCCAGACATTGCGCGTACTAGAAAGTTATCAGTTCCATCAGAAACCATCAGAAACATGGTTTCAGAATAAGTGGTTATTAGTTAGTTAGTTAGCTAGTTAGTCATAAAGAAGAAGATGGAGGCTTTGGGTGTCCCTACCACGCGATGGGATTACGGAGCTTGATGGACTCCTACTAAAAGGTGAGAAAAGAGTCCACACAAGCTCAGAGCAAACCTGCTTCAGTGCATACACACAGGACCTGCAAACACAAAGCAAGAGGCATCATGTTTTAGCCGGGCACGGGTCAACAGGTAGAGGCAACCGTAGGGAAGTAACATGCCAAACACACTTTAGTGCCAACACAAAGGAGCCAACGCTCTCACAGGCAGTCCCATAGAATACATGACAGTAGCAACAGAGGTATTCTCCTGGAGCTCTGGGAATAACCGTGGCATATGTGTGTACCTCATCAGGTATTTAGAAATTGAACACCTGCACAATATCAACACAGATGCTGTTATTCACAAAATGAGAGAAATGCGAGACATGGCATACCAGAAAAGGTCTTCAGTGACAGTGGGCCATGTTACACGAGGCGAGGAATAAATCAATATAAATTGCCAGTACAGTTTCAGCTTACTTTTTAAGTAAATTGTAAAATCATCAGCAAGAATGTACCCAGTATTAAAGAACATGTACCATGACACTAGAGGAAAACTGTTCCTGTGGAGATTATTACCAGGAATTCCACCGTTTCTGAAGTAAATCATATGCAGTCTTTATAAATGGGTGGAGCCATGGACAATAGCTATTTCAGTTATTTATTAGAAAGTACTATTTTAATTTCTAGATAATATGTGATTACACTTTGGCTGACAACAACATAGAGGAAGGGTTGCCAACAAACCCCCTTTTCGACCAAACATAACTCCAATATCAGCATTTCAGCAAAACATTAAAAAGAATGCAATTCCATTGAAACAAAGCGTGCCTAACAGAAATGAAATCGGAGGTTTGCCAGGTCAGCACCAAAAGCAGTCTCATCAGAAATGTGTCTGATGAGAAAAGGAACATTGTTTTCCATCACATGGTACCATGTTGCCAACCTTTCCTTATTGGACACGCAGAAGGATGTGTCTTGTTATATTCCCGCTCTCTGCCAGACTGCTAATTAACACATCTTGATATCACAGCCGACTGCTTCTGTAGCACTGTGCCTGTCTGTCTGGAAACACTAAGGAGGAATAACAGTTATTTTAACCCTCGGTAGAACGTGTCTTCACGTGGCTTTTAGTCCGTTCAACTTTGAAACATCTATGTTTTTAGAGCTGAATCACCTGAACTTTTTGGTCAAAAGATGGCAAGAACATCATGCCATTTGTAGGTCTCAAATGAAAACTCTGAGGGGATCTTGAGTTTCCAGCTCTAATAACCAGAAAACCTTTTAGAGCAGAGTGGAGACAACACACACACACACACACACACACACACACATACACACCCACGCACAAACATCTACCCAAACACACACACAGTAACCTGGGAGGCTCACCTGTACCAAGTCAGCTTCTCCTCAGCCCAGTATCATTGATTATAATGTAACTGAACACATTGATCAAGCAGACAGCACACTATGCAGACTGGGCTGTAACTCTAGGACGGCCGGCTCAACAACAGCACAGCAACAAATGTGTAAAGCGACGCAAAAAAAGAAAGTCATAGTGCAGAGCCAATCTATTTTCCAGCACTCTTTGCTTTATGTAAACAGACACACAGAAATGAGTGAAAATGACACACACGTACACACACGCACGCACACACACACACACACACACACACACACACACACACACACACACACACGCACACACACACACACACACACACACACACAGAACGGCATGGACCTCAAAGGCCCGTCAGTGTGTCTCTCAGGTGGCTCCCTGTCTGCCTACAGGCTTCATGCTGACATCAGATGACTTCCCAGCCCCCCTGGCTGGGAAGTCTCTCTCTCTCTCTGTCTGTCTCTCTCTCTGTCTGTCTCTCTCTCTCTCTGTCTCTCTCTCTCTCTCTCTCTCTCTCTCTCTCTC
>JACYXH010000802.1:9679120-9736620 GCA_026745465.1 Lota lota | reverse complement strand
GGCCCATAGGGGCCATTTCCAAAGCACAACTCATTTAAATTCAAAGAAACGCTGAAGGTTAACATTATGGTCATGTGGAATAGGACCTGTGGGTTATCAAACGTGATACTTTTGTCTTCTCTGTGTGGCCTCTCTGGTGATGTTCAGTAACAGCCTGTTTCCTCCCTGCTATGTTCACCAAATAACTGTTTAATTGTTGAATTCTCTACGATGGTTGAACCACGGGTTGTGTGGCTGTATACCAATACAGATACAGTGATGCTGTATCAGACTGAAAGACGTCATCACCTTAAATGGCCATGTGTGTGTTAAAGCTGGAAAAAATAGTAAATGGAGTAAAGGTGTCATAAGAGGCGCCAAATGGAAAAGGGTGACAGGCCCCCTGATGGCATGCCAAGAAAAAGGGAATATTAGAGGGTAAGGATGAATACATGAACAGAAAATATTGGTGCAAATCTCTAGCGGCAGGAGCTGTTCACATTGAAGGGCTTAAAAGCTAGACACACAACAGGGGTACAAGTTTGAGACCTACAAATTGCCAGTAACTCAAGTGTGTGTGTGTTTATGTGTGTGTCCGGTGTGTCTGGTGTGTGTGTGTGTGTCCGGTGTGTGTATGTGTGTGTCCAGTGTGTGTGTGTGTGTGTCCGGTGTGTGTGTGTGTGTGTGTGTGTGTGTGTGTGTGTGTCCGGTGTGTCTGGTGTGTGTGTGTGTGTGTGTGTGTGTGTCCAGTGTGTCTGTAGTGTGTGTGTGTGTGTGTGTGTGTGTGTGTGTGTGTGTGTGTGTGTGTCCGGTGTGTCTGGTGTGTGTGTCCGGTGTGTGTGTGTGTGTGTGTTCAGTGTGTGTGTGTGCGTGTGTGTGTCTGGTGTGTGTGTGTGTGTGTCTGGTGTGTGTCCGGTGTGTCTGTGTGTGTTTGTGTCCGGTGTGTCTGGTGTGTGTGTGTGTGTGTGTGTCCGGTGTGTGTGAGTGTGTGTGTGTGTGTCCGGTGTGTGTCTGGTGTGTGTGTGGGTGTGTGTGTGTGTCTGGTGTGTCTGTGTGTGTGTGTGTCCGGTGTGTCTGGTGTGTGTGTGTGTGTGTGTCCGGTGTGTGTGTGTCCGGTGTGTGTGTGTGTGTGTGTGTCCGGTGTGCGTCTGGTGTGTCTGGTGTGTGTGTGTGTGTGTGTGTGTGTGTGTGTCCGGTGAGTGTCTGGTGTGTGTGTGTGTGTGTGTGTCCGGTGTGTGTGTGTGTGTCCGGTGTGTGTCTGGTGTGTGTGTGTGTACCCGTCCTCCTCAGCAGCGACAGGGTATCAGTCTGTCCTCAGCAGCAGGATGTACGGTGGCCCAGCTGGCCCCTTAACCACCGCCAGAGAGGCGGAGGTGGTGGATGTCTCGCTGTCACAGTGTGGCAGGGACACGCTACAAACACAGAACAGTAGACGTGCGCTGGCGGTTTAGCTAGCCGCGTAACATTTTGTTTCTGCATCCCTGGCAATGCTGAGCATCTCTCTGCAGTGCCCTGGCGTGGCTGAAAGAAGGAAGGGGAACGAAAGCCTTTCGATGCCAAATGGTCGTTGGCTCAGAGAAGAACCGGCTGTGTGCCTGGAAGGAGTCCCAGACACACTTTAGGGCTCTCGGCTTTTATTAATGTCGGAACAGGTGCTGTTACTGTAAACATCTCCAGTCCCAGTTCACTCTCCCCACACAAAGGCATTTGACAATTGTGGTTGTCGGAAAAGGTTTATCTCTCCCATGACTTTGAAGTCAGAATGAACATTTTGTATATTTAGACTCTTGTGTCATATATCCTGCCATCAAGTGGATTTCTCTTTATATTTCAAGTGCAGACTAATGGGGAAATCACTAGGAACATACAATGTGATCAAATGTTTGTTTTGTAACTGGTATAAAAAATGCTAGCATTCTAGGCTAAGCACTTCAACATGTGACCGTCTATACAGATGTTGCAAGCCAGTTGCAAAATGTTTAATAAAAAATATATTGAAACCACAAGTTGTTTCTAATGACACAGTTTTATAGGGCACAGTTATTTTTATTGGGAAACACCAACAACTCTTGCTTTCAAGACAATGGTAAGCTCATATAAATTCCCCTCTGCTATTCCTGTGTATATTAATGATTGTTTATGTATGTTTACTATATTGTTTTGCATTGCTGATTTCCAAATTGCCAGCTTTGGCAGCTTTTCTCCATCCTGCAATATATATACCATGGGCACATGGAAATTGAATAAGCATTGTCTTAGTCATTCTAAGGGAGAGGGGTGTACTCTGCATTAGCTCAAACTCTGACCGGCCTTTGTGCCTTCCTCCGGAACAGGCAGAAGCTGCTGCCTTCCAACTGCCACTATTAATCACTAGTGCAGAACAAGCATCCATGCGCCAGGTTTGCCTCTGGCCTCCATCTGTCGACGCTATGCGCACTATTAGTCCATCAGTTCAGCATGTGAAGCTTCATTCATCCTTTACCTGTAATTACCTTTAAAGGCCATGGAGCAATATGAATGTTTATGTATTTCTAGACTATTGGTGTTATTACTAAATGTGATGCCTATTTTCTGTACACTGAATCATTTATAATGAAGATTCAAGTAAAAAGCATAACTTGTATTTACGTATGTATATATAACAATTTGAGTAATAAATATCCTCTCACCAAATATACGTACCGGTAAATTATTATGACGCTATGTTTAGGGATCGCAGCGATAGGACACTTAACCCTGACCCTAAATATGACACTTAACCCTGACCCTAAATAGGACACTTAACCCTAACCCTATATAGGACACTTAACCCTGACCCTAAATATGACACTTAACCCTGACCCTAAATAGGACACTTAACCCTAACCCTATACAGGACACTTAACCCTGACCCTAAATATGACACTTAACCCTAACCCTATACAGGACACTTAACCCTAACCCTACATAGGATACTTAACCCTGACCCTATATAGGACACTTAACCCTGACCCTAAATATGACACTTAACCCTGACCCTAAATATGACACTTAACCCTAACCCTAAATAGGACACTTAACCCTGACCCTAAATAGGACACTTAACCCTGACCCTATATAGGACACTTAACCCTGGCCCTAAATAGGACACTTAACCCTAACATTATATAGGACACTTAACCCTAACCCTATTTAGCACACTTAACCCTAAATAGGACAGTTACGTACACCGGCCAATATATGCCAACATGTGGACTATCGGCCTTGATAGATGGGTGGGAAAACGGCCGATATTAATGGCTGATGAAAACAATAATATTGGCATCGGGCAATAGCAGGCTATGAATATTGGTGTCAGCCAAGATAGGTTATATTGGTGCACCCCAATCTATGATTCATTGGCTTCCATCCTAGACCTTTATGTTCACATCTCATCAAGGCAACCATAATAGCTAAAGCACTACCAACATATAATCTGAGTAACACTACTTTCTTTCTTGAGCAATCACCTCTTATCCTAGTCCTTAATTTCACATGAATTGGGAGCTTTTTGTAACATTTGATGTTTTGACCCTCATTACTAATAAAAGCATATAGTATATTAGTGAAACTATTTATTACAGAAGACAATTCGAATCATGAAATCAAACATATTATATTTTTATATTTATATTTTATTTTTAGGGCGTTTAGCTGACGCTTTTGTCCAAAGCGACTTACAACCATTCAGACACACATTCACACAACACAACTGCAAAAGCCACAACGCAGCGGAAGTGAGCGAGAACGGATGTTGGTACTGAAACAGCCTGTTACTGCACGTGTGTTAGAGGTTCGAACCCGTTTGAGAAATGTTATTACGCATCGCAGTGTATTTTGTGGATTCAACCTGCATTCTGAAATGGCGTTCGCGGGGCAAGAACAAATGGTTGTATGATGCCGATAAACCCTGCACAAGGGAAGGTGACGTTTCAAACATTAGCTATGCTAAGGCATGAGCTACCATAAGCTACAGCTGTGCTGTATGAGTAGCCTGTATAATAATAGTCCTCCGTCAATAATAGTCTTATCTGTTTCATTGTCAACTTCCGTCGTCGGTCCCTTCCGCTGTGTTGCTTGACGATGAATGGCAATGACGTGGCCAAAATGAGTGTGGACCGATCGGAAAACTCGGAGCGCTACTGTCATGTGGCTGTGGGCTGAGTGCAGTGCGTGGGTCCGTTGTTTACCAGGAACCAGGTGAGGTAGACGATGACACTGGCCTTTTCATCATTCATATTGAGCCAGACAATGAAGATGTGACACAGAGGGCATCATTCTGCCTTATCTTCTTCACTGTGCTACCCGCACATCGAGAATCGTCTCTACTACTGACGTCAAAAAAGCAGTGAAAAATGATCTGGCCGTCAACAGCCAAAATCACGCCTCAATGGCCAAATGCTCAGCTTTGTGGAATGCTTTCTGAGCTATTAAACCAGCAACTGAAGACACCCTGCATTTGTCGCGGTGGACTTCCCTCTTTGACTGCTTGAATCAGATCATTGCCCTGAGAGAAACCCCCTGAGATGATGACTTCTCTTGAGCCTCCTCTATTCAAAGAGCTTGAGCTAGATTTTCTTGAAGAGTACTGCAAAGTACTGACACCCATTGCCATAGCCACCCATCGCCTGCATGGCCAGTCGGCATGTTATTATCGAGAGCTTCTGCCTAACCTTTTCGCTATACAGTCCAAACTGCAGCAGCTGGAGGCAATGAGGATGTTACCAGCAAGGTTATCTGTGAGAAGAAGAGGATTCATCAACTCGTTCTGAGGAAGAACTTGGCCTTGTTTCGCCATGTTGGTCGGACGACGACGGACGAAGGTCACGATGAACTAGCTATGGTACCTTTTGCAATCGCCTTTTCTGAAAATGTTCAACTCTACAAGCTGTTCATCCATTTCCGAAGACCACCTCATTTTTGCCGCCATGGCTGCTGTTATGATAACTTTATGAATGGTTGGCATTACGTGAAGTCAGCGTGGCTCCCAATTGGCTGTCGTCTTTCCCACGTGACAATCAATTGCCTGCGTAATTGGCTGTCGTCGGGGTTCCCCCCACACTACAGGATACCGGATCGTAAATATTGAACATGTTTAATATTTGCTATTTAGAATTGGGGAAACCCCAAACTGTAAAAAACACTCCCCACACCACACGATAATCTGGCAAACCTTCCTCACACACTGTAGCCTTCCTCACACACTGTAACCTTCCTCACACACTGTAGCCTTCCTCACACTGTAGCCTTCCTCACACACTGTAACCTTCCTCACACACTTTAACCTTCCTCACACTGTGCCTTCCTCACACTGTAACCTTCCTCACACACTGTAGCCTTCCTCACACACTGTAGCCTTCCTCACACACTGTAGCCTTCCTCACACTGTAGCCTTCCTCACACTGTAACCTTCCTCACACACTGTAGCCTTCCTCACACAATGTAGCATTCCTCACACACTGTAGCCTTCCTCACACACTTTAACCTTCCTCACACACTGTAGCCTTCCTCACACACTAACCTTCCTCACACACTGTAGCCTTCCTCACACTGTAGCCTTCCTCACACACTGTAGCCTTCCTCACACACTGTAGCCTTCCTCACACACTGTAGCCTTCCTCACACTGTAGCCTTCCTCACACACTGTAGCCTTCCTCACACACTGTAGCCTTCCTCACACACTGTAGCCTTCCTCACACACTTTAACCTTCCTCACACTGTAGCCTTCCTCACACACTGTAGCCTTCCTCACACACTGTAGCCTTCCTCACACACTAACCTTCCTCACACACTGTAGCCTTCCTCACACACTGTAGCCTTCCTCACACACTAACCTTCCTCACACACTGTAGCCTTCCTCACACACACAATCCTCAACTACTAAAAGAAGCTGATGATTTTGCAGACAATATCATTTTTCTCATCCATTTGTGCCTACACATCCGTTATCTAATGGCATTTCCTGTCTTCCATGCATATTGCTCGAGTATCATATTGCTACTGTCCATGCTATCACCAGCCTCAATAATTTGTTGTGTGAGTGTGTGTGACTGGGTGTGTTTGTGTTGCTGAAACAGCAGGTTGCTGAAATACGATGAGACAACACCCACATACACACGCACACACACACTAATTAGTAACATACACCAGATCACAATAATGCATTCATTAAAACCCAGTGGGGCAAATTAGGGAGAGAGAGGGGGAGAGAGAGAGGGGGGGAGAGAGAGGGGAGAGAGAGAGAGGGGGAGAGAGAGAGGGGGGAGAGAGGGGGAGAGAGAGAGAGGGGGAGAGAGAGGGGGAGAGAGAAAGGATGCTAGGAAATGTAAAACAACAGGCTAGAGTCAGAGAAACATAAAATGAAAATATGAGGATAATGTTTTCAATTCTCAACCATAGAGCGTCTCAGTTTCCCCGTGTCTATTTGAACAGCGACACCATCAGCACTTTGATCAATAAGATAAGTCTTGTGTCACACTGCGGCGCCTCAGTGTGTTGCTGCGTCTCGTTGTTGTTGTCAAGCCATGGGGAGCAACGCACAAAGCAAACCTGCAACGCACGCACAAACGCACGCTCTCACCCACTTACACACATACACACCGACGCACAACACACTGACACTGATTCACGCGACTCCTCGGCACGGTCTTGGCTCACACACTCCTAACTTGTCTTGTGGAGTCAGGCTTCCCCCAAACTGGTCTTCCTCAACGCGGCTGCACCTTGGGGGGCTGAGGGCTGTGTTGGCGTGTTCAGGGCATCGTTCAGGGCACCCACTCGTGAAGTGGGGGCACGTCCATGAAGGTGGGGCAGTACATCTCTTTCTCTGGAACTTGTAGCCCGTCCAACTTCTTCCACAGTGAAGCAACTTCATAAATGTACAGCGTTCGGTTGAGTCGAACTATGCATAACTAGCATTTATTCATTTTAGAGGGAACATGCGCGCGTGTCTGCGTGTGTGTGTGTGTGTGTATGTGTGTGTGTGTGTGTGTGCGTGCGTGTTAATGATTCAAACATCCGGTTAATTTGTCCTGAGTCTTTTTTAACACTGAGGGTGATGAAAATACACTGACACTTAGTAAGCTGGGAATATTCCTGAAGGTTACAAAGACCTGGCATCGGAGTCCACATAGCCTGGCCGTGGGTTCCCATCTTCTATTGCAGGTAATGTTCAATGCTGCAGTTAATGCAATCTTTATTTCAGTCAACCAACCTGGAACTCCAGGAGCAAGACACCACTGGTAATACGCTAGCTCACGCAAAGGAACCCATTTTACACAATTAAAATACCTTCTTCCTCTGTTATATATTTAAAATATATTTTCACAAACGGGAAACAACAACTTTATTCCCTTTTGCAAATAAGCAGAGAATCCTGAGATTACAACAATATAGAAAAGAGAAGTTAAAGTCCTGCCCTGTCTGAACGCTCCTCAGCTGCTGACCGGAGACATAAAAACACAGTGATAGATGGGCTTGGTTAAGGAGCATTTGACACAAAGCAGGCCTCAACTTGGTCCTCAGGGCCAAGCTACGAGATGCTGGCATGGTGCTGTCTTTGATAGCACTCCAATAAACCACCTTGTTTTAATAACAATGGGGTCTGGCACCAGGCTGAGGCTTGTGTCTCAGGCTATAGCCATTATGCAAACTGCTATTATGGTCTGCTTATTATTGGAAAACATGGAAGATGGAGACAGTAGAAGGAAAGGAGATGTTTTATGGTTTTTGAAGACAAGATAGTAGGACTGATCTAACAAATCAACTGTCATTTGCCATAGTGATCAACTAACTTTATTTACGATGGTCAGCCAAGAGTTTTGGGAAACGTAAACAACTCCAACTAAAAGGTAAGGGTTGCATGCGTGGCAGCAGGTAACTAACTATACATGAGATCCATTACCAGTCATAATGTCTGATGTTGAATAAATAAGGAGAGTGAAGGAATGGCTTGAAATGGGTCCAGACCTTTTACTCTTTCTGTTACTCTCGTCTCAGACACACATGGGGAGGAGTGTGTGTCTGTGCCATGTGTGTCTGAGTTAATAAAGGACCATAACATATATTAATGGCTTCATAAATCAGAAGATGCATGCTCCTCTTAGATCTGGTTATGTTCAGAAAGTTAGTGTTTGTTTTGCCTTGTAACAGCCTTGTTGGGATGGTGATGGATTATTTCCCTGCAATGCACATGTTGATAGAGAGAGGGAGTGTGTGTGTCTCCGTGTGTGTGTGTGTGTTTGCATATCTGTGCGCATGCAAAAGCTCCTAATAAGCTCCTTATTGTTGGTTCTACTTGACATGTTTGTTCTTGCGGTAAGAGCAACAACGCTACAGTCTCATAAATGAGTTATTGATGGATGGCTCAGTATAGCATAGTTCAGCCTGTTCTCTAACCTAAACGGTTAGAGGATAGGTCGTTTGTCAAAATGACCCAAAACGACCCCATATGAACATTTGCTGGTACAGCGCCCCCTGTCGACTGACCGAAGAAACAGCAAGACGTCACGTATGTCAAGGTTCTGTCTGCCAAAACAAAATGGATGACTTTTGTTTTATTCTCAGTGGAAATTGCAACATTTGAAGATAGTTTAGGCATTAAAATGCGCTTTGATAACATTTCTAGCAATAAATGTGCATTTTATTTTCTCAATCTTCAGTCAATGAATGTACAGTATATGAGGTTTAGTTTGTTATTTAATGCAAGGTTTTCTATCGTTGCCCTGGTAATTCATATGGACGCTGCTATCCCAGTCGATGGGGGCGCTGGCCCAGTAAACCCAGAGTCATATGGGGCGTTTTGGGTCATATTGACAAACAACCTATTCTGTGGTTTAGGTACGAAATCACGTTAGGTATGTTATGGTATGGTCTGTTGGTATGGTGTGGTCTGTACAAAGAGCTTTTCACTGTGTTTCACCTCCATGCTCACCAGGATGGTGGCTTCAACGTGATACCTTAGTGATGCTTAGTGTGCTGTCCTTAGTCAATAAAACACATAATCATGCCCATTACCACTCTACTGAAAGTCATTTACATGAACGCTGAAGCAAACACAGCCTCCTCCTCTCAAATAAGGTGGAGCATAGGTCTATAGAGTCAGACTCTAGACCTTGACAGGGTCCATTCTAATTCCCATGTTAAATTCCAATTGAAAATCCTACTATCAGTAAATAGGGCCAAACCATCATCAGGTACATAATCAGTGACGAGGGAAGAGATTGTTTCATTATTTTCCTGTTACAACCAAAGAACTGAGGAGGGTTTGGCTGCAGTCCACTGTTCCCTTAATATAGTTATAACCAAGGCTCATTTGCTTGGGTCGATTTGAACTGCACCATTGCAATAAGTAGTTATTGCACATTTGGCACAATTTAAAATCTACTTAAATTACACTGTGCTCTAATAAGATATCAGACCAGTGGAATAAATAGAACCGTCCAAACCAAGCTGTGAGGTTTGTTCAGTGTAGACCCAATTGCAGAGACACAGGAGTCGGAAGATGAGGAGTTTGAATGCAGATTCTATACCAGGTAAGAATACGCAGTTTACCAGAAATGCTCACTGCCATCGTGGGCAAGGTCAAACTCAACTCCACAATGGAAAAGCAATGGAAGCATACCCTTTCATCTAAAACTACAACTACCATGGTTGGTGGAGGCAGGTGTCTATTCTCACATGGATGGTCTGCTGACCACAGATTCTCATGGACTGGTGTAGTTTCGTTTGAGTCGTTGATGGTGCAGGCTGCATAGATGGATGTGACACCTACAATAAGCACACACACACACACACACACACACACACACACACACACACACACACACACACACATGAAATACAACACTTGGTAGGTACAGAAATGCACATTCCCTTACAGAGATAGCGCCGCAGAAAGTCAACAAGAGGGAGTCCAGTGCCCGGCTGCCTCTCTGCCTCACGCAACCATACACAGCTACTAGTTTGGTTTCCATGGACACCACTCTATGTATCATGGGCACAACCCTGTCAGTGTGTGTGTGTGTGTGTGTGTGTGTGTGTGTGTGTGTGTGTGTGTGTGTGTGTGTGTGTGTGTGTGTGTGTGTGTGTGCGCGTGCGTGTGTGTCTGTGTGTGTGTGCAATTGCCAGGCATTGCTTGCATACATACATTGATTAGATCTCTGTACATGTTTGATTGACCCTCTTAGTGAGCCTTCCTCTCACTCATCATCTCCCTATTCTGCAGTCATCCCCCCCCCGCGCCCCTTCCCCGTCCTGGGGCAGAGATGCTGCATGTGCAGAAGTTAACAGAATAGACAGCAGACAGACTGATAGATTTTGGCTATCGGACAGAAAGACAGACAGACAGGCAGACAGAGAGACAACACTGCCGAGCAGGTTCACTGCTAGACGGATAGACAGACAGACAAGTCCGTACCGTGCAGACTGACAGACCAGTTGATTGACCTACTGAAATGTCCAAACATTTGCTTCATGACATGACTGTCTGCAGGACAAACAGAGCGCAGTCGGTCCAATCGTTTATTTTGGTCCCAACACCACACCTGTCAAGCAGTGCTAAGCCTGAATTAACCAAGCGGACTAAAGATGGAGAGAAAGGGGGTGGGGGGGGTTAGAGGGATAGAGTTGCAGTGGACTGAATGGTGAGTGGGTACAAACCAGTTCTTATACAACGTTGTTACATTGGAAGCGAGAGAGCTAGTTAGATACGACATATCATGTGATCCTATTTTAAATCTTACAGCACTGGTTGTGGTTTCAGTCACTGAAGCGCCGGTTATTCTGTTGAATCGTAACACTCGTTACAAGATACAACAAGAACAAGCTAAACACACACATAATCACACAAAATATTGTGTGACGTTACTTTAAAGGTGCAGTGTGTAGAATTTAGTGCCATCTAGTGGAACGGACGTGGCAGAAATGGAATATAACATTCATAAGTATGTTTTAATTACTGGATGATCCCATGAAAATAAGAATCGTTTTCGGTAACTTAAAATGAGCCCTTTATACCTACATATGGAGCAGGTCCTGTTTCCACTTTAGCCCAGAACGGACAAACATTGCTAACGTTAGCTATGGGGAGGAAATATCGGTACCACAATGTGGAACCGTGAACAATCATAATCGCTATCTTATGAAAGGTATGGCCTAAATAACTGTATACAATTTCTAAATCTATCCATGAACCTCATCACTTGACACTTCAGTTCACTCAGTTGGTTGCGATCTGCCACCTCACCACTAGGTACCACTTGGTCCTGCTCAATGCACCTTTGAGGGGCCTTTTGAACCTGTGCTTTAAGGCTGAACAAATGTGGAGTCGTTAGTTCAGTCAGTGATTGAATCGTTCTATTTTTTTTAAATGTTTCCATCAGAGCACTTTGGATGCACGTTGTCTTCCCTTTGTGATATCCTTTAGGAGTCGTAACTGTGAGCTACAGTGGTGCGCATCAGAGATGCTCTGGAAACAGATGTCTTTACTGGATGACTGTGTGAATCAGAGCGGTGCAGAATGTCCCCATGCATCATTAACACAGCACTCTGTTCACGTTCTCAACAGCAGCAGTGCAGTAGATTTCCTCCTGACCAGCATATTGGCTTTCTAGGAATCATAACTACACACACACACGCACGCACGCACGCACGCACACACTCACACACACACACACACACTCACATAAAGTGAATCACCCACACAATCATTTAACACCATTGAGACAGTAAAACATCTTCACGTGTTACACACACAAACACACACACACACACACGGACACACTCATGCTATTACCTGCTTGGCTAAAACACCATTTTTATAATTATAAATGAATTATTATGTTCATAATTCTTTTTGTGTATAATGACCACCTAACAGCAACTTTGTATACCAAGCGACACACAACCCAGCAAAAACCTACATATGCATGAACCTGCGCAGACACATGCAAACAGACACACACACACAGGTACACAAGCACACAGAGACACAGGCATACACGCAGGTATGCACAAACACACACACACACACGTCATAGCTCTAGTAGTGACATATAAACAGAGACATAAACACACAGGCACATATATAACAAGCCACAGGAGCTGTGGTGTGACGTGGGCTTACCTTCATGATGCATTGCTGGTTTTACCCTCCGAACACGTGCTGCTAGGGGTGTTGTGATCCGAGAGAGAGACGCAAGAGACTCAGGAAGGCACGGAGGAAGCCAGAGGAGAAGATTGAGAGGGTGGGGGGAGACAGAGACAGAGAGAGAGAGAAAAGGTAGAGAGCGAGAGAGAGAGACATATATCTGCGTATATCTCTGATCTAAACACTCCCTCGCATTCTCACTCTGTCAGAGTCATGGGGAGGAAAAGCAGTCTCTCGGCCAGGCGTGTGTGCATGTGTGTGTCTAATTGTTGGTGGCGGGGATATCAGCGAGAGCAAGCTCCACCTATTTCCCATGAAAAGTAAAGCAATAGGACACACCTAAGGCTGGATTCTGTCAGACTCTCTCTCTCTCTCTCTCCCCCTCTCTATATATATTATACTGAATGTAGGATTTGTATCTCTCTCTCTCTCTCTCTCTCTCTCTCTCTCTCACATATGTCATGGTCTGCTCCCTGGTCTTCCTGGTCAACCCTCCTCTGACTTTTTTCTTCCATCCATTCATTTCCTCTGCCCCCTCTTCCTCCATCTGATGAGATGCTTAGCAACGGTGTTAGGCTCCTCTCCTCTTCTCTCATCCTCCCCTAGCCTCCTCTCCTTCCCTCTACTCCTCTACTACCCTTCTACTCTTCTTGTAATTACATTTGGTTTCTACTGCTCACACATGCGCACACATGCACTTACACCCACAGGACCTGAAACCCAGACCAGTGTCTCTCCCAGATGAAAGCCTTGATCAGACACTTCATATTGGATCATCCCCTGTGTCATTGTGTGCTTCCCACTGGTCTGCCCTGCAACACTGTAGTGACAGAGTACCACCACTAGAGGCCACTAGGACACCGTTTAACTCATTGCACTATGTCGGATTCATAGTGCCACCAAATATATGTATTAGGGACAGCAAAGAAATAGGAAAAGACAGAATCTAGAATAAAATAGAAAGCCCTTAATCAAATACTCATCTCAACAGTTCTCCTCTCTTTTAAACAGTCTTGTCTTCATGTATTTTATACAACTGCCACACTTATGCATAAGGCTTCTACATGCTCCTGTCACACTCCTGTCACATCTAATTAACCACTTGGCAGCGATCCTAGCTTCTGCTGCATTGGTCCAATCTATAAAATAACAGCATTAAGGCTTGCCGTAGCAAACCAACAGTCACAGGCCCAAGTCATGCTTACACTGGTGCCTTTGGAGCAATCATTAGACAAGCCAGTGCCCTGTGTCCTTTCCATGGCTTTCCCAGTCTAACTTAACACACTGTTTCTGCTTTTAATGCTTCTGGATATATAACTTAGCTTAATTAAAATAATATTAAAACACACACACACACACACACACACACACACACAGGGGCTTCACAGATACCTTTATCATATCATTTCTGACATAAAATGTTGGTGTGTTTGCGTGCATGTGTGTGTGTGTGTGTGTGTGTGTGTGTGTGTGTGTGTGTGTGTGTGTGTGTGTGTGTGTGTGTGTGTCTACACATGCCCCAGCCAGACTTCATGGGTTGACGGTGGTGGTCATCAGTCTTTGTTAGCAGCTGATTCCCCTAGCAATTCTGACACGTGTCCTTTGCTGCAGGAATAATCAATTTCTCTCTAATGTCAAAAAGGTTTCTTTGCTTTGGCGATTCGATTTGCCACAAGATAGGACGCTCTCAAAGCAGCTACATTGACGGAAGTTGTGGATTTCAGTATCTCCTTCTGGCTCTCTTGATCACGTTTCTTCCTCTCAAAATAATCCACTGGTTTCTCTTTCAGTGCCGAATGTTTTGAACTCCAGGTGCCGAAGTAATTTAAATGGCTTCATAGCCTCCTTCGCTAGCTTCTCCCCACATACCACACACAAGGGGTTTGGCGCGGTAGCATCACCTGTTGCGGTGAAGCCATATTTTATTTAGCAGCTGTCATATTTTTGATTGAACAATGCCTTTTTCTTCTTGGTAGCCGCCACCTCTTCATCGCCTTCGTTTGGCCTTTTAACTGGTTTGCCTGCTTCTTCATCTTTTTTTTGTGTGCACAGATTGCTGGTGGGCAAGTGCATTGCGGCTGGGCTTTGTGCGTCTACAAGCGTCCCGATAGCCAATAAAAACTTACATTCTAGGCTTCTATGAAATTACAAAATGATTTGATTACAATGGCTACAGTGTATTGTTAATGGTAAATCCTAAATAATCTTTGGGCTTTGCCAAACAAAAGAAAGAAAGTGCAGGTTGACCCCCCCCCCCCCCCCCCCCCTGAATCCCCCCTCTAGTGGACCCACGGAGCACAGATTCAGAGGGAGTCTAACAGAGTTATCGTAAGGAACTTCCAAAGAGATTAGATGAGGAGACGGCAGGGTGGCGTGGCAGACGGAGGTGGCGAGGGAGTGAGTACACAGGCAGATTAGCAGAGAGTAGGCATTAGTTACAATGGAGTTTAATAGGCGAGTATGTCTTCAAATCGCTGTAGCATCAACCTTAAGTATCAGACATTAGCTCCAGTCCCATATGACAACAACTCAGAAGTCTCAGAATCACTGCGTGTAACATTTTTGCAATGTTCCTATGGTGAGAAATCATTATCTTAGTAAGAGGATATACACATTTTTCCCGGGCTAGTAGATAGTAAATCCAGAATGCACTTTGGTTTTGCATGCCTAGGGCGTGGCCATGATCTCAGTACAGCTCCCCAGGCATAGCCTCGTGCGAAGAGTAAACGGTGTGGTCACTGTTAACCCAGTCTGTTCTGGCAGCAGGGAGAGCGGATATGGCCGACGCATCTAAGTTTCGACGTGTGGCCCGGACCAGTAGAGAAGCGATACATTGGACATTTATTTCTGTGAGCATAAACTTGCTAGCCTCCGTAATAGCTGAAATGCGATGGACGAAATGTTCACCATAGCAGAAATCTGCTATTGAATGTTTTAGAATCCTAAGCTTCCTAACCTAAAGTTAGCCACTGCTAGCTCAGCTGTGGCTAACTTTTTATAGCCGTGATTATTATTATTATTATGATTATTATTTTCAGTTGAACGATGTTTTCCATAGTTTGTACAGTGCATGCGCTATTTTGTGATCACAGCATCAGAGTACAAACTACAAACAGATACACACTGCCATCACAAACATGAAACACACTGCCATCCCAAACAGATACACACTGCCATCACAAACATGAAACACACTGCCATCACAAACACGAAACACTGCCATCACAAACATGAAACACACTGCCATCACAAACATGAAACACACTGCCATCCCAAACAGATACACACTGCCATCACAAACATGAAACACACTGCCATCACAAACACGAAACACTGCCATCACAAACATGAAACACACTGCCATCACAAACATGATACACACTGCCATCACAAACATGAAACACACTGCCATCACAAACATGAAACACACTGCAATCACAAACATGAAACACACTGCAATCACAAACATGATACACACTGCAATCACAAACATGAAACACACTGCAATCACAAACATGATACACACTGCCATCACAAACATGAAACACAATGCAATCACAAACATGAAACACACTGCCATCACAAACATGATACACACTGCAATCACAAACATGATACACACTGCCATCACAAACATGATACACACTGCCATCACAAACATGATACACACTGCCATCACAAACATGAAACACACTGCAATCACAAACATGAAACACTGCCATCACAAACATGATACACACTGCCATCACAAACATGAAACACTGCCATCACAAACATGAAACACACTGCCATCACAAACATGAAACACACTGCCATCACAAACATGATACACACTGCCATCACAAACAGATACACACTGCCATCACAAACATGAAACACACTGCCATCACAAACATGATACACACTGCCATCACAAACAGATACACACTGCCATCACAAACATACACACTGCCATCACAAACATACACACTGCCATCACAAACATGATACACACTGCCATCACAAACATGATACACACTGCCATCACAAACATGAAACACTGCCATCACAAACATGAAACACACTGCAATCAAACATGAAACCCAATCAGCAAAGCAAAAAGTATAGTACATATTTAAATAAAATGAAATAAAATCAGAATTATAATGCCCTTTAGGCATTTTTAAGCAATAAGATAATTTCCCCCCATATGTTCTTCAGTTCCTCATCTTGGTTCCCCGTCCTTCTAGTTATCATGATTTCATGGGAAGCTGTTTTAGTCGTTCTGTTTATCCATTGGCTATCTACTCTTCCACTGCTTAAGGACCTGTCAATGTTGATAGGATTTCCAAGCATAATATTTGGAATTTGGCTGACCATTGCCTGTACTTCGGTTTTGTTATTAAGAAGGCAAAGCCTGGGTGTCTTGGAACTGGGCAACAGAGGCCATCTGTGTGTGTATTGCCACACAGAGGCTGCAATACTGGACAATCCCACAGGGCATGCAGTAGTGCCCCCTGTCCATTGTTACATCGCCAACATCAGTCCTCTACTTAAAGATCCATCCTACACAATCCAAGAAATGTCAAATGATATCTGTTTTTAACTTTAAACGATATACCCTTTCCTTTTGCTTCGCCAATGTTCTAACCGGTATTTGAAATAAAATTCAACCAAGTTTTCTTATTAATTTCACATGCAGTGAAAGTGCTTTTGCCCAAAATTCTTAAACACTCAAAATGTATCCCTACTGCTTTCCATAGTATCCCTTCTCTTACCCGTTGTTCCCAACAAATTGACCTCTTTCCAGCCAAAATAATGGGATGATGGCAGATGGATGAATATTTCTGTAGAAGGGGTGATTTTTAATTCTTGAACGTGCCACCTTCCATATAGCTCTCGAGTGTGCCATTATTGTATTTATTTTTTGATCTTAAGCAATTTTTGTGATATAATGTAACAGGTTGAAGTGGGGCAGCTATGCTTTTTATACCTGGACGCCAATATAGTTAATTCAAAGGTCATGTTGTATAATTAAAAATGTAATGTTTATTTAATGTTTTTAGATCCTGTTGTGCGTCACTTTACAGAAATATGTTTTCGGGATTTTATTATTAAAGTTTGCATATATATTTTGTTATATTTTTTCTTAAATGTTTTTTCATTTAAATATGTTCTTGTAGATTTGGAAATCGGTTAATAACAAAGAGCGTCTAAAATTATTATCTTTCTCTCTCTCTCTCAAAATAAGACCCAGCAGCCCTGAGGCACACAGCCAACTTTCTGGCTCCATTAGTTTGGCTTCCAGTCATGTTTTCCATTTACCTTCTATCGCCTTGCGTTTCATAAGTTTAATCAACTTTACAATGGACGAGGAAGACCAATTTAATTATGAGAGTGAAGACGAAAGAGGGAGGCAGACGGAGAGAGAGACATGACATTTTTAATCAATCTCGCTTTTGAGAACATAAAAAACGTACATGGGTTCACAAAAAAACATATTTTAAATGGAATGCAATCCATGTCCAAGAGTTTTTATGTCATAAGAAGGGGAACAAAATTAGATTTAAGGTAGCAGTTTTTTTTAAGCTGTTGTATGTATTTCTTTATTAACCAATCAAATTTGATTAGAGCAATGACCACAACAACTGAATATGATCCTCTATCAACTGGAATGGGACAGGGCGGATCATCTAGCTCTTTGGCAGAGTGTCATTTAATCTAACCTCAACCGGTCAACAAATGCACTTATAACAAAGTTATGTTTGTTTTGTTTTGAAGATTTGATTATAAAACGTACCTTTGCTAACTAGATATGCAGACTGCATATGTAGATATGTCCTGTCAAGATGAGCCAAAATGAAATGAGTAATGGATAGCTAATTCAGTTATCTTTTAACACTTATCTTTTTAACTTATCTTTTAACAATACATGTATGTCCAATTATTATTATCGGCCCTCTGTTCATATGTAATGATCCTTATTTTTTCCCCTTCAATATTCAGTACTGCATATTGCATATAGAACAAAAGACGAGCAATAAACTGAGAAAGCAATAATCCAGGGATGTAGAAAAATAGGAGAAATCCAAACCCTCTGGGCTCTATACAGGAAGTTCTCACCCCTGACGTCAGATTTACTGAAACGCTCGTAGTTCCCAGTGAGCAAAAGGTGTGCTAACATGGCTAGTCAGGTTAATTAGGTTGGTTAATGGGTTAATCCCCCCCCCCCCCCCCCCCAGCTCTAGCGGACAGGACTCACATGCTCCAGCTTTTCCTTCCTGCGGAGCCAGACGCTGGCGGAGTATTCGTGTATCCCCATGTAGACGGAGCTCACCGGGGCCCCGGGCGGGGTGACCCCAACCCCACACCCCCCCGGCCCCCTCAGGTCCATCCCCCCTCTGGACGCGCCGCGGCCCCCTCGCACCTCCATCCCGATCCCCTCGACTTGATGACCGTCCGCTTGGCCAGGTCAACCTCTCGCTCCAGGCTTTTCGGCGGACTAAGGATGATGCCTCCTGGTCCGGTTCACCAAAACATGGACGCCTTCGTCGCAGCAGGGAAAAGTCTCCTCCAAGTCTCCAACCCAGGAGAAAGGTTAACTTTCATATTCCTCAAATCAAAAGCATTGTTGTTGTTGTTTTTTCATCTACTGCTGGGGTATTCAAATATGGCACTGAAATTGCTTTTCATAGGACGTCTTCTCAGCCAGGAATCACAGCTCTCCGCTTACAACCCAGGGCTCTGCATTGGAATGATCAACAGATCATTTCTACATTGCTCTCCACACTTCCTGGCCGTCACCGTCGTCCCCGTTCACTCGTTGGACAAGCGTCTGCCTACTCAGTCTGTTATCCACAGCACAAGGGGAATCCTGCCAGGAAAAGCCCTACTTGGCACCAGCAGCACTCTGTCCTGTTCACGCTGGCCGGTCTGCTTACGCTGCACCATCTGCTGACTGACTGCTAGCTCTGTCTGGACCCACTCCTCTCTCGGCAGACCTGGCATCGCCGCCGAGACCGCGTGTGATGTAGGCTTCCCCCGGCATAGGAATGTGTGTGTGTGTGTGTGTGTGTGTGTGTGTGTGTGTGTGTGTGTGTGTGCGTGCGTGCGTGCGTGCGTGTGTGTGCGCCTGATGAGTGGATGGAGTGAAGTGAGAGAGAGGAGTGCAGAGGAGTGTGGGGACAGAGCGGGTGTGGCCACCTACAAGCCTTCCTGCTTCCCACTCTCTCTCTATGTCGGACATTCTTTTTTCACCAGCTTCATAATGCTCATAAGATGTATCATATATATACATGTTTATAATACAAGTAGCATTATGTCTGCCGTTTCTTGCCCTGCTCTGTACTAATCTGTGATATGGTTTAAGTTTTCCCATCTTATATCCATTATCTCTTGTTTAATAATTGTATCAGCTAAATACCCCCCCCCCCCCCCCCCCCCCCACCCCCACACACACACACACACACTTAGAGCGTTCAGTGAAGCCGCAATACCATGGCCAACACTTTTAATTGGCTAATAAACAAAGCACAAATACCAGTCTGACTTTTATGGGCTTAATGCTTCCCTCTAGTATCTTTTGTAATTGTATTTTGAGTTACTGCATGTTTTATAATGGAGCTCCCTGTTTAAGTACATCAATCTCACATGCACCGCACTGCAGTTAAGCAAATCACTGATGAGAACACGAGTTAAATGTTCCCTCTAAGGATACCAGCGGTTACTATGCATGATGGAAATCACTTTGTTGCTTGTTCTCATTCTAGAAGTATAACAGCACATCACCATATTTCTTAAACATTTAGTGAACCGCTGGTACGAATCAGTTGGGGCTTGTGAACAAAGCAATCAAACTCAGACCAAAACAACAACCGGACTTGTTCCAATCAAACTCGGATGCAGACCAAAACAACAACCAGACTTGTTCCAATCAAACTCTAGTGCACTTTGATTGGTCTCATTTGCAGTGAGACTGCAGTGAGACCCAACTGCGACTATACCAAAACCTAATGAATGAATGGCTGCCAGGCATTCTTTGGTACGTACATAAACCAGGATTATATATTGCATAAGCCTAATGTCAGTTCTACGAAACGTTGGTAATAGGTATTTTTTTAATCTTACTACTCTGCCAGGGGAGTCCAGCCATGCAATATTTATTTGAAAGTATTCCGGTACTCCTTAATATTTAATTGCTGTGAACTCAGGACAAAGCAGAAACGGGGTAAAAAAAAAACACATTGTTATATTAATGAGCGACGCAGTAGAATTGAAGAACATAAAACACAACATAAAATATCATATTCACTCCAGGCCATTCAAATGTCCATACTTCATGTGTATCAGTGTTTCCCCTATAATTGTACAGGCAAAAAATAACAATAACAATTTTCAAGAAATAGTCATACTATGCAAGTTAGATAACGTGACATGGCCTCTTAAAAAGAGAAGAAGCTGGGACGGACAACCAAAGTATTTTTTCCAAGACTGCTGAGCCAAATACAAATATGGATGTGGAAGAAGAGAGAGGGACAGAAGTGGGAGAACTGAGAGAGGCAGGTGGGATGGGGAGCTCGAGTGATGCTAGCCCAAGCACCGTTGAAGCTAGCCCAAGCATCGCGGACGCTACCCCAAGCACCGTTGAAGCTAGTCCAAGCTTCGCGGACGCTAGCCCAAGCACCGTTGAAGCTAGCCCAAGCTTCGCGGACGCTAGCCCAAGCACCGTTGAAGCTATCCCAAGCTTCGCGGACGCTACCCCAAGCACCGTTGAAGCTAGCCCAAGCTTTGCGGACGCTAGCCCAAGCACCGTTGAAGATAGCCCAAGCACCGTTGAAGCTAGCCCAAGCACCGTTGAAGCTAGCCCAAGCTTCGCGGACGCTAGCCCAAGCACCGTTGAAGATAGCCCAAGCATCGCTGACGCTACCCCAAGCACCGTTGAAGCTAGCCCAAGCTTCGCGGACGCTAGCCCAAGCACCGCTGAAGCTAGCCCAAGCTTCGCGGACGCTAGCCCAAGCACCGTTGAAGATAGCCCAAGCACCGTTGAAGCTAGCCCAAGCACCGTTGAAGCTAGCCCAAGCTTCGCGGACGCTAGCCCAAGCACCGTTGAAGCTAGCCCAAGCTTCGCGGACGCTACCCTAAGCACCGTTGAAGCTAGCCCAAGCTTCGCGGACGCTAGCCCAAGCACCGTTGAAGCTAGCCCAAGCACCGTTGAAGCTAGCCCAAGCTTCGCGGACGCTACCCCAAGCACCGTTGAAGCTAGCCCAAGCGTCGCGGACGCTAGCCCAAGCACCGTTGAAGATAGCCCAAGCATCGCGGACGGGGGTCCAACTGAAGCTGTACCAGTAAAAAATAAAAAGACAAAAAGAGAAGAAGCAGGGTCGGACAGCCAAATAGCTCAACTTTTCTCTCCAAAACGTACGCTAACGTAGGCGAATCTCGCCCTTCTCGCCTGGGCCGCACGTGAAAACGAAATGCTTTTCTCACGTCACGCCTGATGAACAATAAAGTCGACACGCACGTTAACAACTGTTTACATCAGCCGCGATGCGAATATGCGAATATTCCTATAATAATCACGCTGGTGAACTGACAAATGGATTACTCAACCTATACAGCCTAGTGAAGACGAGCTAATGCTCCGTCCTTTCACCAAAATACCCTATGTATTTAGAGGATTGATTACTGGAGTTTTACTCTTTAATCCCAGTGTTAAATAGTGTAGTGAATGGCTGTTCGCAGATAAGGGGGGGTTATGATGAGTGGGTGTATTTGAGACGTTAGTTTCCCTGTTCAATAACTAAAACTAACTATCACCCTTTTCCTAGAAAGTTGGTATCAAAAACGAAACTGTTGTGATACAACTGCACACCTTCATGTTATCAAAAGCAACCTACACTATATTGCCAAAAGTTGTAGGACGCCTGCTTTTACATGCACATGAAGGTTAATGACATCCCATTCTTAATCCGTAGGGTTTAATATGGAGTCTGCCCACCCTTTGCAGCTATAACAGCTTCAACTCTTCTGAGAAGGCTTTCCACAAGGTTTAGGAGTGTGTTTATGGGAATTTTTGACCAATCTTCTTGAAGCGCATTTGTGAGGTCAGGCACAGATTTTGGACGAGGCCTGGCTTGCAGTCTCCGCTCTAATTCATCCCAAAGGTGTTCTATCGGAATGAGGTCAGGACTCTGTGCAGGCTAGTCAAGTTCCTCCACACCAAACTCGCTCATCCATGTCCTTATGGACCTTGCTTTGTGCACTGGTGCGCAGTCATGTTGGAACAGGAAGGGGCCATCCCCAAACTGTTCCCACAAAGTTGGGAGCATGAAATTCTGCAAATTGTGTTGGTATGCTGAAGCATTAACAGTTCCTTTCACTGGAACTAAGGGGCCAAGCCCAACCCCTGAAAAACAACCCCACACCATAATCCCCCCTCCACCAAACTTTACACTTGGCACAATGCAGTCAGGCAAATACCGTTCTCCTGGCAACCGCCAAACCCAGACTCGTCCATCGGATTGCCAGACAGAGAAGCATGATTCGTCACTCCAGAGAACACGTCTCCACTGCTCTAGTGTCCAGTGGCGGTGTGCTTTACACCACTGCATCCAACGCTTTGCATTTCACTTGGTGATGTAAGGCTTGGATGCAGCTGCTCGGCCATGGAAACCCATTCCATGAAGCTCTCTACGCACTGTTCTTGAGCTAGTCTGAAGGCCACACAAAGTTTGGAGGTCTGTAGCTATTGACTCTGCAGAAAGTTGGCGACTTCTGCGCACTGTGCGCCTCAGCATGCGTTGACCCCACTCTGTGATTTTACGTGGCCTACCACTTCGTGGCTGAGTTTCTGTTGTTCCCAATTGCTTCCACTTTGTTATAATACCACTAACAGTTGACCGTGGAATATTTAGTAGTGAGGAAATTTCGCGAATGGACTTATTGCACAGGTGGCAACCTATCACGGTACCACGCTTGAATTCACTGAGCTCCTGAGAGCGACCCATTCTTTCACAAATGTTTGTAGAAGCAGTCTGCATGCCTAGGTGCTTGATTTTATACACCTGTGGCCATGTAAGTGTTTGGAACACCTGAATTCAATGAATCGGAGGGGTGTCCCAATACTTTTGGCAATATTGTGTATATTCACTGCTATCGAGATGAATGATCAATACATATAACAGATAGCAATAATTCTAGGTCTATGATTGTAGGTTACCACTATGGCTGCAGTGAGAACACTGTGCTGAGCAACGTACATAGGCTGTTAGCTTCGCCATGTCCTACAGCTGGTACAGTGTCCATGGTGACTGACATAGATCCCGAATGTGATTGGCTAAAGGGATATATTCGCTGGCGAGAGCCCTAAACATTTATAATATTGGTGGAAATTAAATTAATGTTGCCTTTTCGCAAAACGGAAATCGCGTTGTATGTGTGTATGTGTGTAGTCCCATTCAACTCAATGATTTGTCATTTTATTGTTGTGTGAATAAATGGCAACCAACAATCTCGTTCAATGTTGAAGGACCGTACAATGCGAGTCGTGAGTCAGTGCTCTCCATCGCCATGGACAACGCGGCTAATTATATTAACCCCGTCGAGAGGCGGCATTAATATAATATCCTCCTATTATTTACTTGGCAAGAAATAAATGTTTTGGTGAAATGACCTCTAGTGGACAGAACGTTTAATAGTGGCATTGGCAATGCATAAGTCTGTGTATAGGTACATAGTATTAATAAAAGCCAAAATTGAGCATTAAAAATGTGAATATAATTTGAATATTAAAAATGATAAGGAATGAAATTTGAGTGGGATTATAGAAAGAAAGTCAAATTGATATAACTTGAATGAATAGGCTGATGAATCTGCCTATCTAAGAGCCCTACTTGGACAAATATGCCATGAAAACAAACAAACCATCCCATGTGTAACGCACAACGTGATTTTTTATCTTCTTTACTTTGAAGGAAGCCTGTAGACAGAAGACACAAATGTCTTCCTAAAACGTGGTGTTGGTATTTTACAGGCTCTCTGTCTCATAGCAACGCCACTCTCTTTTTATATAAAAATAATTGTTGATGAAAGAAACAATTATTTCTCAAACATTACAAAACAAAATATACAGCTATCATATATAACAATAAACAACAGCATTTATAGAAACTGAAATACATAAGATTACACTTTGGAGAATACCTGTAGACAGAAGACGACGCACAAATGTCTTATTAAAATGTGGTGTTGGTATATTACAGGCTGTGGGTGTATGAAAACACAATGAAATGCATTTAACCTCCAAGGCAGTAACATTACTGTAATAGCCTAACAAACTTTTAAGCTAATTAGCATGCAAATAGTCTGATGAAACTAATAATAAACGTTAGTTAATAAAACGCATTCCAAAATCATCACAATTCATGATAAAACAAATAATGCACACACTGCATTCAAGTACACCACTCAGATTACGTCTTTCTCCTTAAACAAAATATAATACACTGAGAACTTTTACTAAGCACATACCTGTGTCTCACAGCAGACCCGTAGCACACCACAACTCCACAGGAGGCTCCATTAGAAATAATACAATCTGCTTATCTCTGCCGAAACATAATCAAAGCTACATTTTTAACTCTGTTACACGTGCATGATCTATTTCACACAAGGCAGCACAGATAACAGGCACTGGGAGTAATTTACCAGTGGCTAGAGCTGGGTAACAATGTAGATAGAGTGTTGAGTGAGAAAGAGAGAAAGAGCTCCACCCAGAAGTGGTGCTTGATTTGTTTCTGCATCCTGTTGGTGGCAGCTGACGGTGAGTTCAGTCAATTAACGGGCCTCCTGCTGTCTGCAAACCATTTTACCTTCCCTTTCGCTTCTCTTTTAAACGTGGGTTCTTAATAAATGACATAAGGTTGTTTATTATTCTGCGTGATGATTTGTATAAAAATATATAACATAAAAATACATATTTTATGAAATAGTTTTAAATTGTGTCCTGCCTCCTAACACTTTCTGGTTGATTTTAGATGTTTCCTGTTGGTTTAAAAAATAATATTCTTACATGGTCATTGGTCATCGTTGTCAGTGCACACTATAAATTAAACCAGTTTGTTTTTCTAACCCCTGTAATAATATTGAACAAGGATCCAACATGCAGCAGCCTCTATCCTTTCCAGTGTTACTGACCTTACAGCACTGGCACACACAGGCATACACGCTTTCAAGCATTTCAAACACTTACATTTGCTAAATGTTTGATAACGAATTGTAACAGAAAATGTGAATAGTCTAATAATTAGCATGATTGACTCAATATAGATTTGCTTCTTTTACTCTCTTAGACTATATCTTATTGAACTTGGGCCGTGTCGTGGACGGCAGATAACGTCATGAAATGCTAATTGTAGAAAGAATAGTGCAAGGAGAGAGAGAGAGAGAGAGAGAGAGAGAGAGAGAGAGAGAACAATAATAACACCCAAGGTCAAACATGATTTAAAACCGTAACAGTGAATATCATTACCTTTTGTGAAGTTAATTATTTAAAAGAATATCGTAGTATTTTTCCATCCACAATTTATTCATAGAACATTCTTCTTAACTCCCCACCTGGGATGTTTTCAACCCTTATGGTGAGTACGGCAACTCCCCTCAGTAGAAACCTGATCTCATTCACCATCACCCACTCGTGAATATTCCCTTTCACCCAGCGTGCTGTTAAGATCGCCATGCCGCCCGAACACACTGAGCAACAAGCTGATAACAGTCACAACGAAGCTAATGAAAAAACACAGTTTCATTAGTGTAGTAGATGGCGTCTCTCCCGGGTTTTTCCCGCAGGGTACTGTATTGCAGCAATCATTGAAGTACACAGCTGCGAGGTCTTATCACAAATTACATCCACACACAGACTACACACACACACACGGTTCCACTGCCATCTTTGTGTTCCTGTACATATTTGATATTTGTATTGCACTAGGCGTACAAAGTTATACTTTGACAAGCCAGTGGTGAACCTCAGAATACCACTGAATCACCCCTAGGGTGGGTGTGTGTGTGGGTATGAGTGTGTTGTTTGCACGCTTTCAGCATCCCTGTCATCTGGTCCAGCTGTTGTCCTGGGGGCATGTCGCTGTAGAATCCATGCGGTCTTCTTAATGAAGCCCGTCTCTAGCTCTATTGTTCCACTATCTAGTGGAGAACCAGCCCTCCGTCATGCGCTGAATCTGAATCTGTCAGCTCCCCCACCCCCTCCACGCTCACAACCCACCAACTCCACCCTACACTCCAGCCAACACTCCAGCTTACACTCCACCCTCTGCAGGGAGCCAAGGATCCTTCCCTTCAGAGTTGTTTGCTTTTCAAGGGTTTTCCCTTTGCCCTGCATTGCAATTGTGATGATGAAGTATCGTATTCACAGCCACGGTTCTCTAATAAGCTGAATGTTTCATAGTGTACATTTTGTGTGTGTGTGTGTGTGTGTGTGTGTGTGTGTGTGTGTGTGTGTGTGTGTGTGTGTGTGTGTGTGTGTGTGTGTGTGTGTGTGTGTGTGTGTGTGTGTGTGTGTGTGTGTGTGTGTGTGTGTGTGTGTGTGTTATGTGACATGTAAAGCCAAATCTTTCATTCTAAATGACTTATGTCGCCCTCTGGTGGTAGTGGTCTGCATTCAAAACCCAGTGAGAAAATGCTTGTTGTCGCTTGTGAATTTGGATGTAACATACTGTTTTAGTGTACGTTATATTTTGCATGAAACATAGACATAGAATATAATTCAAATTCTATAAAAAATACAATTTACTGATTGTAAGTATATAAAAACTAGATTTTTTTTTAATTATAGTTTATAACTATATCTGTTCAAAAAATTATGTTCTGGCACAGTTCATGCAATCAAGAATTAATGAGGGGTAGAACAATAGAACAAAATAATATAGATAACTATGGCACTCTTTGCTCGGCCATTGCATGTGAATTTATCTGTTGTTTACCGTTTTAATGTGAGGTGGTCCACGAAAGGTGTTGACGACAATTGAGTGGTAAGCTAACCACTGTAGCTGTGCAATGCATAAGCATGCCTACGGATGGCATGACACAGCTACAGTGGTTCAGTGGTTACCACCCTTTAGGTGTAGCCTAAAGTCAAAGGGACTACTGTAGCTGTGTTATGCCATGCATAAGGATGGCATGACACAGCTACAGTGGTTCAGTGGTTACCACCCTTCAGGTGTAGCCTAAAGTCAAAGGGTGGTAACCACTGGACCACTGAACCACTGTAGCTGTGTCATGCCATGCTTATGCATGGCGAAATTTAGAATGAACAATTTGGCTTTCTGCTTATGCAGGCAGTAAATGGAGCACAAGGCTTAATCTTCTCAAAGCCATCCATCTTTCGTCCTGTGTCTATATTAGGGCTGTCATACGGCATCTCTTTTTTTTATTCACAATGATAATCGTTTAGTTATCATCCTCACTGTCGACTGAAGTAAGTACACCAGCGCCTAGACCTGCTACCTCCACTCCGATCCCAAATTTAAAGCATGCCTACATGGACATGTGGGCACAAAACTGAACGTTGAATGAAAACAAACTATTTAATCAAGTCTTTTTTTTTTTTAACAGATCAACAGTCTGCACCATCAAACAACACATACAACCAAAAATAAAAAGCGCAACGTTGTCTGATTGTGCCTTATAAAATGGCCGCATTGGCGTACTGGCCGCCATATTGTTTGGTCGTGTTTAATCGTATTTAATCGGTCGTATTTCACTTAATTCGTCAAATACTGTAGTCACAGCGTGTTTCAAAAAGGGAATACATCCTGGACGAGTGTTCCCTTCCCCGGCCGTGGGTTTAGAAGAGACAGACCCCCGACTGTAAAGGACAATCACTTATTCCAGGATTTCGCTGATGCGACAAAAGTCCCAACGTCGACACTTTTCCTGACAGTCACTAAACTTTTCACTTCTGTCCGCATGCTTTTTCTAAAAGTAACCTTTGCCTTCTTCCGTCTCCCGTAACGCCTCTCCTAAAGTGGCACCGTACTTTTGAAACAACGGTAAGAAAAATGTAATACCACCACAGCCCTAATATCTATATCTATCTATATCTATATATAATTGTTATTAAAAAAAATACCCGTCTGTTTGTGTCTTGAAACAGCACTTATCTGACTTCACAAATCATTATCTAATTAGAGCAATTAGAGAGCAACCACATCCATGTTATCGCACTCCATTAACGTCTTCATGAGTTTACTTCGTTCTGTAGCTCTGCCTACACTCGTTTTTGTCTAACTCTCCAACACACATTACAGCAGAACTGAGTGTAAAACCACGGTGAGTCCACTGACCTCATTGTCTCTGAAGCTATAAAAGCCCCTAGAATGCAGTTCACCCAAGTTGTGTTTGGAGAAGGAAACAGGAAGGGCAGCTATCACTTTGAAAGTATTGTTTAGAAATGTACTCTTTGCCTTGCTGCGGTCTGAAATCAAGGAATCCTTTGTTTTTAATTATTGCTGTTGCTGCCATTTAATATATGCGTGGCCATTATGCTATTAAATTAGTCATTTTGACAAGAGTGAGAAATGGAAGGTGTGGCATGAGAGCGTGTGAAGAGGCGTTTCTGTGAGAGTTGGAAACCGCCTTGAATGTATGGATCGAAGCTAAAAACACCCTTTATTATAAGAGCAGTGAGTACAATTTGATGTATTAACCTTTTTTTTTTTAATTTGTCTTCATTTCTTTCCTCTCAACTCCCTGAAGACGAAGACATCGTAGTGATGCTAGCTGTAGCGGAGCAAGGTCAACTGGGCTGCACGGGTAGCTGGTCTTAATTTGATATGACCAGGCTGGCCTCACCTGCCCTCGCACCAGGCCAGACATATGCGCCTGGCGTTGGCGCTGCTAACTATAGTGAGACTGACACCATGGTCTGAATACCAGCAGTCCTTCATAGCACAATATTCTCCCACGGCCGGCGGCTGCCCCACTATGCCGCTGGCCAGCAGGAACCTCGGTGGAGCTGACCAATGGTATTCTATACACGCTGTAGATTTCACGTGACCAATCACCTAACATCTGAGAAACTCAGGTCACCGACGCTCTCACAGGATTTCACTTTATTAAAATAAACAAAGAAATTAATGTAGGTCCAAAGATTAAAAAAACAAACCGACTAAAGCTGGACTCAGCTGACCCTGACTAGTTCAAAAGGGGGCTCATTAATCAGGGACTCACAATTGGGCATCATGAGCGGGGGCTGACCAGCAGGGCCAATGGGCTCCAGGAGGTATCTGTACTTGGTCAGGGATTTTCTTTGTTTCGGGTCAGTCCCGGTGGTCAGGTATTCTGCAACTGTGTATTCTCTGTTAAGGGACAAGTAGCATGCCAATTTATTCAGATTTTTGGTGGATTCTTTCCAATGTGCCAAATAGTTTTCTTTTAGTTTTCTTATAATTTGGTTTTGCCTGATGTGGTGTCACTTTCCTTAAGGTTGTTATAAAATTGTAGCGCTCTCTTCTGGATTTAAATAATGATTGGATATCGTCCTAATTCCGCTCTGCATGCATTATTTGGTGTTTTTCTTTGGATTCTTAGGATAGATTTGCAGAATTCTGCATGTCGATTTTTAATTTGATGTTTGTCGATGCAGTCCATATATAAGTGTATGTCGATTGGCATATAGTATGCTGCTGGTATGAGATAGATCCTTCCGTACCGCTACCCGTTACCCGCCTTAGGGGTGATTACGCAATTAAGTTGACAGTTAACGCGCAAACCCGTGCAGTGGTCACAGAAAGATAAACACAATCTTATCACACGCTTTTATTTACAGCTCAAGGACAATGGGTGTTGAAATAAAATTAACTGAAACACCAGCTGTTAACAACAGTCTGTGTTGACAGCAGTCTGTGTTGACAGCAGTATGTTGACAACAGTCTGTGTTGACAGCAGTCTGTGTTAACAACAGTGTGTGTTGACAACAGTCTGTGTTAACAGTCTGTTTTAACAACAGTCTGTGTTGACAACAGTCTGTGTTGACAGCAGTCTGTGTTGACAGCAGTCTGTTGACAACAGTCTGTGTTGACAGCAGTCTGTTGACAACAGTCTGTGTTGACAGCAGTCTGTGTTGACAGCAGTCTGTGTTGACAGCAGTCTGTGTTAACAACAGTCTGTGTTGACAGCAGTCTGTGTTGACAGCAGTCTGTGTTGACAGCAGTCTGTGTTGACAGCAGTCTGTGTTGACAGCAGTCTGTGTTGACAGCGTGGTTTTGGATGGATTAGATAGAGTGGATTAGACGGGCTGTGTGTGTCTACGTTAGTTTTTTGCTCTCCTCAACGCCGTAGCTCGAGCCAGTCTTCTGCACCTCTGAAACACTGATCAGTCTTTTCACGGCTACAGACCCTGAAGAGAGGAACACAGGAAGCACCCATCAACACACTGAGCAGGCGCTAGGCTCACACTAGCTGTGTGTCTGTGTGCATGTGTGTGTGTGCGTGTGTGCGTGCGTACCAACAACTAGCAGCAATAGCAGGCCCAGGATGAGTAATTGGTTTCCACTAGCGACCACGCTGACAGCCAATTGGATGAGGGGATAGGACAGTATTACCGCCCAAAATAAGAAGTTGAGGAGGGTCCATGGGCGGCGGGCAGGAATGACTGGGTTGCCAGGGAAACGACCTGTGGTGTAATACTGCTCCTGTAAGGCATCCTTTACCGATGTGTGTGTGTGAGAGACAGAGATGGAGAGTGAGATCATCTTAAATATCATTTGAAACTAAATTGAGAATGTTTATGGAAATGTTGAAAATCTAACCTTAAATAAAATGATTGTCCTGTGGTTTATTCAATTGTACAATTTCAAAGTTGCTTGTGCCATAAAATAAAAGTCACATGAATAAATTGAACAGTTTCCTGTGTCTCAACCTTTTCTTGGTAGAGTCGATGCAGCCAATTAGCACACTCCTTTTCATCCTCAGGAATCTGATCAACTGGGAAGCGCCTACAGTCACACACACACACACACACACACACACACACACACACACACACACACACACACACACACACACACACACACACACACACACACACACACACACACACACACACACACACACACACACATTGAAATGCTATTTTTGCATTTAAATCCCCCCCCCCCCCCCCCTTCCTGAGATTGAGCAATATCCATCTGCTCTTGGGTCAGCTAGCTAACAGCTAGCTGATTGTACAATACCAGTGGTTTTCAACCTGTAGAACGAGTACCACTGGTGGAACTCGAGGGTACTGCAGGTTGTACATGGGATTTTATTCTTGAAATAGACAACTTTAAAATAATACAAGAATTATACAGATCAATGAAAATAAATATATTATAAATATTGTTCAGTAAATATAGTATTATGGCTTGTTATTTTAAAAAATGGTGTTGCTTTGTGGATTCCATTATATAGCTTCCATTGTAAAATTGTCCATTGATCTTTGGTGTTAATTTGTGTTTGCTGAATAAACACACTGGGAGCATAAGCAGTGTTGCCGACTTTTTCTTTCCTCTGTTTCCCACGGATATGGCCTCCTCAAAGTAATATTTGTGTATACAGGGGGTGTTGGCACTCTTTGGTATACACACTGCATGTGTATATCTATTTTCTTTACCTAAATTATATTGGTACACCTAAAGTCAAAGGTTGGAAACCACTGTCCTAGGCTACCGAATAGGAGATCTATGATGCTATACTACTGCACTCCATTAGAGAATTACAAACTGCTCGTAAAACCCATCTGTTTATACTAGCTTACTCACTTTGCATTGTTGTCTTTTGTTGTTGTATTTATTGTGTGCTCATTCTTTATCACTGCTGCTTCGTTGCTTATTGTGTGTTTTATTACTGGTCCTGAGGGCCATGAAAGGCGCCATTACATATGTATACATGTATTATTTGTATTATTATGATCACGCATACAGCCTGGGTTGTGGATGCGTGCTGCTAGAGGCTGGGACTTGGTCAGCATGGGGTTATGGATGCGTGCTGCTAGAGGCTGGGACTTGGTCAGCATGGGGTTGTGTGCGTGCTGCTAGAGGCTGGGACTTGGTCAGCATGGGGTTGTGTGCGTGCTGCTAGAGGCTGGGACTTGGTCAGCATGGGGTTGTGGATGCGTGCTGCGAGAGGCTGGGACTTGGTCAGCATGGGGTTGTGGATGCGTGCTGCTAGAGGCTGGAACTTGGTCAGCATGGGGTTGTGTGCGTGCTGCTAGAGGCTGGGACTTGGTCAGCCTGGGTTATGGATGCATGCTGCTAGAGGCTGGGACTTGGTCAGCATGGGGTTGTGGATGCGTGCTGCTAGAGGCTGGAACTTGGTCAGCATGGGGTTGTGTGCGTGCTGCTAGAGGCTGGGACTTGGTCAGCCTGGGGTTATGGATGCGTGCTGCTAGAGGCTGGGACTTGGTCAGCATGGGGTTGTGTGCGTGCTGCTAGAGGCTGGGACTTGGTCAGCCTGGGTTATGGATGCGTGCTGCTAGAGGCTGGGACTTGGTCAGCATGGGGTTGTGCGCGTGCTGCTAGAGGCTGGGACTTGGTCAGCATGGGGTTGTGCGCGTGCTGCTAGAGGCTGGGACTTGGTCAGCATGGGGTTGTGCGCGTGCTGCTAGAGGCTGGGACTTGGTCAGCATGGGGTTGTGCGCGTGCTGCTAGAGGCTGGGACTTGGTCAGCATGGGGTAGTGTGCGTGCTGCTAGAGGCTGGGACTTGGTCAGCCTGGGTTATGGATGCGTGCTGCTAGAGGCTGGGACTTGGTCAGCATGGGGTTGTGCGCGTGCTGCTAGAGGCTGGGACTTGGTCAGCATGGGGTAGTGTGCGTGCTGCTAGAGGCTGGGAGTTGGTCAGCATGGGGTTGTGTGCGTGCTGCTAGAGGCTGGGACTTGGTCAGCCTGGGGTTGTGTGCGTGCTGCTAGAGGCTGGGACTTGGTCAGCCTGGGTTATGGATGCGTGCTGCTAGAGGCTGGGACTTGGTCAGCATGGGGTTGTGTGCGTGCTGCTAGAGGCTGGGACTTGGTCAGCCTGGGGTTGTGTGCGTGCTGCTAGAGGCTGGGACTTGGTCAGCCTGGGTTATGGATGCGTGCTGCTAGAGGCTGGGACTTGGTCAGCATGGGGTTGTGTGTGTGCTGCTAGAGGCTGGGACTTGGTCAGCATGGGGTTGTGCGCGTGCTGCTAGAGGCTGGGACTTGGTCAGCCTGGGGTTGTGTGCATGCTGCTAGAGGCTGGGACTTGGTCAGCCTGGGTTGTGGATGCGTGCTGCTAGAGGCTGGGACTTGGTCAGCCTGGGTTATGGATGTATGCTGCTAGAGGCTGGGACTTGGTCAGCCTGGGGTTGTGTGCGTGCTGCTAGAGGCTGGGACTTGGTCAGCCTGGGTTGTGGATGCGTGCTGCTAGAGGCTGGGACTTGGTCAGCCTGGGTTGTGGATGCGTGCTGCTAGAGGCTGGGACTTGGTCAGCCTGGGTTGTGGATGCGTGCTGCTAGAGGCTGGGACTTGGTCAGCCTGGGTTATGGATGCGTGCTGCTAGAGGCTGGGACTTGGTCAGCATGGGGTTGTGCGCATGCTGCTAGAGGCTGGGACTTGGTCAGCATGGGGTTGTGTGCGTGGGCCATGTGCAGCTCATAGGGCACCTACCTCTACAACACCTCTGTCTGCCAGAACTATGGCAGGTGTGTGAGGGATGCTATATATATAGGAATTATATGTGACGTCGTGTGTGTGTGTGATTTAATGTCACCAACCTTAAAATCATGTCCGCCTTGTATTTGCGTCCTTTGACAATATCCAGAAGAGTAGGGGTCTGTCCATCACGGAAGTTTAGTGTGACGTCGTACACTGCAGATACTGACACAGAATGAGCCAGGGATCAAAGTCAAAACTTACACGCCAGAAGATGTAGTATGGATAATTGATGAGGAGGCTTTTGCTTCCAGCAGTGTGAGCATGGGTGAGTGTTTACCTGTGTCTCTGAGACAGTGTACAGTTGTAGTAAACCCTTTAGTTCTGGGCAGTAGATGGTACTTCAGCCTGGGCAGACCTTTACTGGAATATGGAGACAGAGTATGAATGGTACCTATGATCCATAGAAGGCTAAAGAAGTGGTGGTCAACCACAGGAGTTCACTGTAGGAGCAGTAGTAGTAGCCGTACCTATCGGCGACCTCCATAGATATCTGGTGCTTCTTCTTAGTGAATCTGGTGCCTTCACAATACAGCAAGACCTGAATAGGCAAACCAAGACAGATGTATACAACAAGGGACTTATGTTTTGCTGCTGTTAAAATGGATAAATTACCTCTGCCAAGGAGTTTATGTTTTCAGCGGCATTTGTGTGTGACCGTCTGTGAGTAAGATATCTAAAAAAGCATTCGCTACAATGGTTGGTCATTGGCAAGTGAAGAACTAATCGTTTTCACACAAATTGGCAAAAGGCTGCATGTCAGCCGGTGTGGCCATTTGATCACTAGAAGTAACACAATTTCATTCCAAATTGAAGTTATAGTTGCATATGACTCACCCACATGTTCTCAGGATAGTCTTTTAGTTGATTTAGTCCATTTGTAACAGTCTTTTTGTCTTCCTCCCACTTCCTCTTACAGAAAACCACCTCCAGGAAGTACCACGTCCAGCCAATCAGAGGCACTTTCAGCAGCTCATGTTTGGCTAGCACTTTGGACGCCTGGGAACATGGATGGCATTAGAAATGCTTTTTCCACGGTTACTTTGCTTTCTAGTATTCTTTACATTTAACTGTCTTTACTCGGCGAGACTTCAGAATAATAATAATAACAATGATTGGAGGATTTAAAGAATGTATAAGCTATGATAGGAGAGAAATATGACTTGATGTTTGTTATTTTACCCACACAATTGTTTGGCCTCCACACTCAAAGTTCCACAATGTACACAACCTAAAGAATGGTCTTTCTTCTTCAAACTAACCTGATTGATGCAATCATGTTGATGACTACATTGTATGGTTGGTTTGTGCAAATCTCTTATCCTTGTCTCCAAAACACATATTACTAGTGTAAGAATGAGCAGAACTCTAACTGCTAGTAGCACATCTTGTTCCTTCTCTCACCCCCAGGACCCCGAAGCGCTCGGCCACGTTCCAGCCACACAGGAAGTCGATCTCGTAGCTATGGTTGAGGATGATGATGGCGTGCTCCTTCCCCAGTTTCTCCAAGGTAGAGCTCTGCTCCAGGAACAGAGTGCACTCAGTCCCTGACCACCACTCCAGCAACATCACTAACTCTGGACACAGAGGGAAAGAAAGAGATTATTGTAACAAATTATTATTATTATTATGTATTTATTTTATTATTGTTTTTCCAGCTCTATTGTCTTACTTATTGTCGGTTTTATTTTTCTCCTTCTTCCTTCCTTCTAATCTCAAGAATTCTTCCAATGTTTCAAAATCAGCTGTTCTTCGACAAAATATGGCAATTTATAAGTGTTTGTGTGTGCGTGTGTGTGTGTGTGTGTGCGTGTGTGTGCCTAACCCTAACCCCAGCAGTGTCATTCAAATAGCAGATTGGATCCCAGTAAAACAGTTACAACCTCACTGAAACATAACTCCGCCTGCATGGAACGTGTTTGAATGTTAGAACAGAACTCACGGCTCCAGAGGGAGTAGGAGAGTCTTGTGTTGATGCGCCGATAAAGCTGCCTGTTGATTGGCCACAGCACACATGTGACAAGCTGGATGAGGTTGATAGCCAATCCGCTGACCACAAACACCAAACCCACCACAAGCTGAATGATAAACGAGTCCTTCAAGCCCATAGTCTGAACACAAACAAACACACACACACACACACACACAGTCAACATGTGTCAATTAACCTCAACTTTTCAACTTTGTACAGAGTAAATGTGTGTCAATTTCTCTTGGTGGTTTAATTTACAACTACAATTGGGTGTGGCTGATAAGGTAAATGATAAAAGTGGTATGGTCACAGACACACACTTCTTGCTTTCTTCTCTTCATTCTGTCTGTGTATATTACTTTTTCTTTATGAGTGGACCTCTGGTATATTCTTTTAGACGACTAGCCTCTTGCAGGTCCAAACATTTTTACTGAAGAAGGCAGAATGTTGGGATATTTTACAAAGGCAGTACCCTTCTGTACCTTTAAGGGAATGAGTACCCCCTTTGAGACACACCGCTCTACTTCACACAGACTCACATTCATGTACCTAGTTGGCAGTCTGACAGGCAGTAAACAAAGCTATATGATTTAAAGCAATAGCCTTATGTAGTCCTAGTCCCAAAATGGAGCTTATATCGACATCATTATCACAAGTGTATCAGTAATTTTCACCAACTCCAGTCATACTCTCACTAAAATGTTTTTGGTTTTGTTTAACAAACTAAAAAGCAGTCAGACTAATATACCTAGTTATGTAACTATACTAGACCTGAAACCTCTATTTACCATAACTATACTAGACCTGAAACCTCTATTTACCATAACTATACTAGACCTGAAACCTCTATTTACCAAATTAAAGAAACAACTTACCTCAGATAGTTCGGACCCAGCACCTTAGGGCAGTAAGATTGTGGTGTTTGTGCTGTTATTGCAAAACTAGGTGGTCACTACCTACTAGTTTAGGTAGTGATTTGAGCAGTCTGTGTACTAAAGTCCCTTGGGGTCAGTAACAAAGCCTCTCGAGCACACTCCTCCTAGCATGAAGAGAGAGCAGTGAGGTTAAAGCGTACAGATGCATAGAGCATGACACAGCTGAAGGGCGCGAGTGCAACTCTTGACCTTGTTGCCACATGGCAATTGTCAAAACTAGAGTGAACTTTGAAACACACTCGTGCACACGCACATGCACACACAGATACACGCACACACATACACACACACACACACACACACTTTGCATTACCATTTCATTATCTTACTATTGTTGTTAATGTTATGAATCTCATTTTAAGCATTACTATGAGAATCTCAGCATTTTGTCTTGTGTTGTTGGGAGGATCTTGAGAGGTGAAGCGTTTCTTTATCAGCTGCCCCATTCCAGAGCATGTGTGCATAGGGGGGGAGTGTCTCAGACATCGCCTGATGGTGTCTGCCCTATAGGGGCCATCGCTCCACACCAGGAAGAGCAGAGTCTGTTCTATAACATGGTTCTTTATATCCTTGCTTCCTTTCATAACGTTTAGCCCTTGTTTGGTTTGTGTTGGTCACGGTAGACCTCACCATGGCCCTGCCCAGCCCCAGGGACAGTTTGTCTCTGACAAACAAGGAGTCGGGGGGGGAAAGGAGCATAATACTAAAAGACCAAAACACTAACTGACCCGTCTCCAAAACATGAACCCCTACCATCACTGTGAATCTAAACACCTTCTAAATGAATCTACAGAGAACCCAACTGACTGTAAACACCGGGGTGTGTTCTGTGTCACCCCAGACAGGACGGTAGGTAAACATCAATGAAACCGCTGTGGTTTAAACCCATTCAGGGCATCTTCATTTAAACCACGGCAAAAGGAACAAGGGGGTGGGGATGAAAAGGTTAAGGTTCTTCCCGGACCGGGGTGTGTTCTCTTGGGGGGGAATCACTCCTTGGACGGCGCCCGGGGAGGGGGGAAACAGGACAGCAGACGTGAGCAGACCGGCTGTCTGTGTAGGGGTTAGCTGCGGCTAGCCTCCTTAGCTCCTCTTCTCTTTAAGGAGTCCTTCACCCCCAAGCCGTCTTCATAGAATCCACGAGGTCCTTCTTTCATCGACATGCTCGGCCAGAGGCCGCTTACCGTACGCAGTGGGCTACCGGCGTACGCAGTGGGCTACCGGCGGCCAGTGGGCTACCGGCGGCCAGTGGGCTACCGGCGGCCAGTGGGCTACCGGCGTATGCCGTGGGCTACCGGCGGCCAGTGGGCTACCGGCGTATGCCGTGGGCTACCGGCGGCCAGTGGGACAGGAGGTGGTTGCTACTCCCAGGACCGCAGCAGCTGCGAGTGATAAGGATTGTCAGTCACCTTCCCCAACTGCATTCTACCTGCCCGCCTGTGCTGTCCCTCCTCAGCCCTTTGGGGGAGCCGAGGTTCTCCTGGTCCTCCAAAGCTCTTACCCACAAAACCCTCTTAAGTCAATGTGTAATGCAGCATGAGGTCATAAGTAACGAAGTCAGTATGTAATTTATTCATAGACTGCAAATGGTAGGTTGGGCCATAGGGCCAAATAGCCCTGTTTCAAAGTCATAAAGACACTCAATAAACAGATTTCAGAGATTGTTAGTCTAGATTTCTTTCCTCTTAGTCTCTTTATTGCATCAGAACATACATTTTTCATATATATCTATACATAATATACTTTATAAATGTAAATTTGTACACTACAATCTTTTATTGTAACATGTTAGAAAATACTCGTAACGCTCCAAAAACAAAGCACTAAAAACAGATACCAAACATTGATTATTACATCTCTTCATTGAATAGATATTTTTTCGTTTTTCATTTTTTTCCAGTTATTTTGCCACCAAGAACAGGAACAGGATGGCAAGATGAGGCGTTCACAAGAGGAGACCAGGAGAAAAGATCGAAACAAAGAGGAGGAGACCAGGGCGGGAGATAGAAGTAGCTATACCTGGCCCATGTATGATATGATATTGCAATGATATTTATTGCTAATTGTATAGATACCCCATTGGATTTTAGCAGTCTAAATGGGAACAGCTAAAAACAGGGCCATCTTCGAAAGGTCCGCTAAAGCTGAAACAGCAGGACTCAGGGGAAGGTAAAGAGAGACAAAAGAGGGATGATGAGATTCAGCGAAAACGTGACGAATACTTTAGATTCGATTTCAACTAAATGGTTTGCCGTTTTCCAAGCCTATGGCGGTTACCATGATGACACACGTATATTGTGTTATAATTCAACAAGCGGCACAAAATGCTACCCAACAATCTGTAGCACAGAATGATTGTCCTCTTGAACGCTCATCACTCACTTTAACATCCCCTTCCTCGTTACTATCCCTTCTCCTCTCTCCTTCCTCGTTACTATCCCTTCTCCTCTCCCCTTCCTCATTACTATCCCTTCTCCTCTCCTCTCCCCTTCCTCATTACTATCCCTTCTCCTCTCCCCTTCCTCATTACTATCCCTTCTCTCCTTCCTCATTACTATCCCCTCTCCTCTCTCCTTCCTCATTACTATCCCTTCTCCTCTCTCCTCTCCTTCCTCATTACTATCCCTTCTCTTCTCCCCTTCCTCATTACTATCCCCTCTCCTCTCCTCTTCCTCATTACTATCCCTTCTCCTCTCTCCTCTCCCCTTCCTCATTACTATCCCTTCTCCTCTCCCCTTCCTCATTACTATCCCTTCTCCTCTCCTTCCTCATTACTATCCCTTCTCCTCTCTCCTCTCCTCTTCCTCATTACTATCCCTTCTCCTCTCCCCCGCTTCATCCCTCTATCCAGTTGTTTCTCAGCTGTTTGTCCCATGAACAAGCAAACGTACACAACCACGCATACGTACATACAAATGTACACTTAACAAACCCTGTGAGCATAATTAGTTAGGTATTCACACACACACATCTCACACACACACATAACTATAATCACACACTAACAGAATAAAAAAAAACACTCACACCTGCCCCAGAAAGACCCTCTTACTCACATGACAAAGTTTGACATGTGTTGGACCCAATCTGGCGGTCATCATGAGAGCTGGTTGATGATTGGAACATGCACCTGTCTATCACTGGCTGGACACACAGTCACTGCTGACCGTTTTTAATGTGGCAGTCACTGATGGAGGGGCATAACATGATATGATTATCAGAGAAACACGTGCTGGCTCCTGCTATTTTAGAGGGGCTAGAGCCTGCAATTTATTTTCCATTAGACACGGGTGATTTAGTGTCACTGGGGTACAGCTTTAGCCTACGCTGACACACAGAAAAGCGGTTTGAGGTTCTCAAAATCCTGATAGGTTCGACAGCTATTCAGTTAGAACATTTGCACATTTTGGAGTAATTAATTTTGATTTGTGGTCAAACCTGAACTCAAGCAATGCTTCCTCTCCTCCTCTTGGTCTGTTCTCCACTCTGATGGGTGAGCGGTGTGGTGTGCAGCTAGAGTCCTTGATCCCAGTACAGTGGATGGAGCAGTCTTATCGCTGGCACACCCAGAGCCTGTACAGGGAAACCAGGCCCCACATCTTGTTTAAAAGCCTCAAGGGATGCAAATTTAGTTTGTCTGAGTCCTGAAAATCGTTATGTTGAGTCTCGTGAGTCTTAACCCTGCAGGCCGGTTTGCTTTACATTTAGTTTCAGGGAGGGAGCAACGAGAATAAGAACTAAAGGCAGCAAAAGGCTTACATCTCAACGGTGCGTTTTGGCACACAGAAACAAACAACTGAAACACGAAATAGATGATCCGAAGACATCTGGTCAACACTCCAGCCGGTCAGTAAGGAAGGGGTGGAGGGGAGTTTTATTTGACGGTTACCATGCCAACAGTCAAATCAGTCAAATCTCCATTTCCAGGGTGCCCTGGTGGTATGTTGGATTAAGGCACAGGCTGCGTCTCACGACATCATGGGTTTCAAACGTACTACCGTCCTATATCTCCCCTTCTCGCTCTACTGTCAACTCTCCACCGGGAACTGTTCCAAATAAAGCAACAGTAGAAAATCAACTGATAGTTGTTTTTTGCTCACGGATCAAGAATGACGAAATAATGACTATTTATTTTACTTGGAGAAATGCGCTACTTGTACTTTGTGATCAAATTTAAAAAAGGTACCGATACTATCTTGGTTCCAATGATTTAAAAGGTACATACAGATTGGAGAAGCAACGAGTATTGATGGATTACTAGCGCGCCTAAAGGTTGTTCTGAACCACGGACCTCTTCAAAGCAAATCTGCACCAATGGAGTCGAAGGAGCCCTTTCAGAAGAGAGCCCAGAGGGGACGGGAAGATAAAGACTTTACAGAACCGAAGAATCCTCCTTCAGGGGTTATTATACTTCTGCTTGAATCCCCTTCTGGGCCGGACTGATCTGGAGACAGCGCTGCACATGGGGCGGGTCATGACACAGACAAAGCAGAGTTTTGATTGGCTAATTCAAGATAAATTGACCAATGAGGGCTCAGGTAACTTTTTTTTTTTTTTGCTAAATGGGATCTTCCTTAAGATGTGCTGATGAGAGAACTATGTACACGACTAGCCTTTTTCACAACTATGAAACCACACAACCGTATCAACTAGTGACTAGTGGCACCACCCGAGCTTCACTACATCAGACCGACCTCCCCACCCGTCTCGAGGTGGGGACAGTGTGAGCGGCCTATAGTACAATAGCATCAATGGTCCAACACACAGATCTCACTGAAGATATAGAAATGGTCCAATACAGTTATAGTACAACATCTATACATCAACTATACATTGTGCGTCTATTTTTCTCCTTTCTTTTATTTTGGCGAGGATGAGGAGTGTGGACATTGGTCATCGTTTCTTCTTCAGGGGTTTAAAAGGAGTGTGGGGGGGGGGTATTGGTCAACACAAAGGATAGACGCCGTTTTGACCGTTTTAGTCTCCAGTTAGCGGCTTAGCTTAGCGCCTCCACATTCCTGAACCTCAAGCCTGGCCACTGGTCGCGTCACCCCATGTCTTGGAATGTGTTGCTGCAAAACACTTTGCGCTTTTCACACGAGAATGGTGGCACGGCTACGATGGGTACACTACACTACAACCTCTTCAGCTAACATTCAACCTACGGCACTGCTTAAGGATAAAGTGTCACATATAAGGGTGCTCGGATGGGGGGTGGTGGTGGTGGTGGTGGTGGTGGGGGGGGGGAGGGGGGGGGTATCTAAAGGTAGCTAAGGAAGTAGGGGGGGTTCAGGGTACCACAGAAGGATCAAAGGTGTTCTACTATCGGGAGTACGGAGTGCGATCCCTGATGAGGAACATCAGGTGTTATCTTTAGGGCTATACGGTGGAACGTGAGTCTTGAGGGGGGGGGGGGCGAGGTGTCGATGTTAGGATATGACGGTGGCCTTCATGACGATGGCGGGGTCCTCTATGTCGGCCTTGCTCTGGACCATCCTCAGCTCCAGCTGGGGAGGGCTGGGCCGCCTCCCAGGGCCAGCCAGCTCTGGGACGGGGAACAAAGACATCATGTGACAAACTCCCTGGGGGTGTGTGTGTGTGTGTGTGTGTGTGTGTGTGTGTGTGTGTGTGTGTGTGTGTGTGTGTGTGTGTGTGTGTGTGTGTGTGTGTGTGTGTGTGTGTGTGTGTGTGTGTGTGTGTGTGTATTAGAGGTAAAACGGTAGGCGGTAGGTGTATTCATATTGATATTCATATTGAACCAAACGGTACAGGGTCCATCGTGCTCTGGTGATTAATGATCAGTACATTAATCAGTTATTGACTGTATACCTTTTTCTTGATAATAAATGATTAAATAAAAAAACATTATGTATAGACGTAAATCAAGGTGGCAGCTGGGCAAAATGTCCCCGTAAAGCTCATAAAGTGTGCAGTGGAGACGCGGTTCTATTTCATTAAAAGGTTATTAAAGGCCTTGCCATTGGTTATATTTCATGCTTTATTTACTAAAACATTATTCAAGGCATCTCTAGAAGCATCAGTCCACAATATAAACCCTCTAGATTGAATAATATCAACCGTTTCTCACATCTGTAAAAGTTAAGCAGGCAAAATACAACACGGGGAGGGTGTGCCAATTTGCATCAATTAAGCTCACAGGCAAGTGTAGCTTTTTAGAGGTAGCATCAATTGAATTGTAGCCATGATGCTAATGCTCGCTGCGATGCCAACACTAGATATGACAAAAACAACTATTTAGACAAATGTTCATTTTTCGGTACAATATGGACACCTTACACTAGCTTGATTTGTTTGAATAGCTTTTAATCAGCAACATGGACCACGGCTTGAACACTCGTCAGTATGGATACGCGCATACTGACGTTGATGTACAAACAGTTTCCAGTCCAGAAACCAAACCTTGTGTTCTAGGGGAGGTGCTTGCCGCTTGCTTTATATGTTAAAAAAAAGTGGCTATATTGCTGTTCAGGCTTTCACTGTCTCTTGTGCTCCGTCTGAACCTCCACACTATCAAACTGTATCGTAGGCAAGAGTAGTATATCCGAAGTCATTTTTACATATAGCACGCAAAAAACTGTATACTCAAAGTACCCGGATGGCGTACTATGTCTGGCGGAATACATAGTGTGCAAACCATGGACACTACAGTCACTTGGATAAAGCTGAATTCACAGTTCTGCGTCCAGCAACTTCCACATCAATTCAACGTATACACAAGGGCTCTATGCCAACGAGCAAGTCTTAGTTACACCTAAAGAATCATAGTCGAGGACACCCCTTATATATACACACACACACCACCCTGGGTCTCACCGTGCGCGTACGATATGGTCCTCTGGATGACATGGTGCATGACGGAAAAGGTCTTCTCACATGCTGTCTGCACAACAACACAGAGAACCATTATAAACAACAAGACAGAGAACCATTATAAACAACACAGAGAACCATTATAAACAACACAGAGAACCATTATAAACAACAAGACAGATAACCATTATAAACAACACAGAGAACCATTATAAACAACAGAGAACCATTATAAACAACACAGAGAACCATTATAAACAACACAGAACCAGAGAACCATTATAAACAACACAGAACCAGAGAACCATTATAAACAACACAGAGAACCATTATAAACAACAGAGAACCATTATAAACAACAGAACCATTATAAACAACAACAGAGAACCATTATAAACAACTACACAGAACCATTATAAACAACACAGAGAATCATTATAAACAACACAGAACCAGAGAACCATTATAAACAACACAGAACCAGAGAACCATTATAAACAACAGCACAGAGAACCATTATAAACAACAACACAGAGAACCATTATAAACAACAGAGAACCATTATAAACAACAACAGAGAACCATTATGAACAACAACACAGAGAACCATTATAAACAACAACACAGAGAACCATTATAAACAACAACATAGAACCATTATAAACAACAACAGAGAACCATTATAAACAACACAGAACCATTATAAACAACTACACAGAACCATTATAAACAACACAGAGAACCATTATAAACAACAACAGAGAACCATTATAAACAACACAGAACCATTATAAAAAACAACAGAGAACCATTATAAAGAACTACACAGAACCATTATAAACAACACAGAGAACCATTATAAACAACAGAGAACCATTATAAACAACAGAGAACCATTATAAACAACACAGAACCATTATAAACAACTACACAGAGAACCATTATAAACAACAACACATAGAACCATTATAAACAACACAGAGAACCATTATAAACAACACAGAGAACCATTATAAACAACACAGAGAACCATTATAAACAACACAGAGAACCATTATAAACAACACAGAACCAGAGAACAATTATAAACAACACAGAGAACCATTATAAACAACACAGAGAACCATTATAAACAACACAGAGAACCATTATAAACAACACAGAGAACCATTATAAACACAGAACCAGAGAACCATTATAAACAACACAGAACCAGAGAGCCATTATAAACAACTACACAGAACCATTATAAACAACACAGATAACCATTATAAACAACATAGACCAATTATAAACAACACAGAACCAGAAAACCATTATAAACAACACAGAACCAGATAACCATTATAAACAACACATATAACCATTTTAAACACAGAACCATTATAAACAACAACACAGAACCAGAGAACCATTATAAACACAGAACCAGAGAACCATTATAAACACAACCAGAGAACCATCATAAACAACAACACAGAGAAACATTATAAACAACAACACAGAGAACCACTATAAACAACAACAGAGAACCATTATAAACAACAACACAGAGAACCATTATAAACACAGAACCATTATAAACAACATAGAACCAGAGAACCATTTTAAACAACACAGAATCAGAGAACCATTATAAACAACACAGAGAACCATTATAAACAACACAGAACTAGAGACCATTATAAACAACAACACAGAACCATTATAAACACAGAACCAGAGAACCATTATAAACAACAACACAGAGAACCATTATAAACAACACAGAGAACCATTATAAACAACAACACAGAACCATTATAAACAACAACACAGAGCACCATTATAAACAACAACACAGAGAACCAGAAAAACAAAAACAACACAGTGCACCAGATAAACATTGAACACACATTTCTACGTTTGTGTGTGTGTGTGTGTGTGTGTGCGCTCCCATACCTTCAGGTCATTGGGATAGTGGTGTGTCCATGCTAGCAGCATAGCAGCGAAGAGATCTCCAGTCCCCACAAACACAGCATCCACCTTGGGCACGTCCATCCGGACCCTCTGTGTGGACCTGCTCCCGTCTGGGTGAACTGGTCACATGACATCACACATCAACACACAGCCGGACCTCCCCTCCAAGGAGTCCTGGAGCGCAGGCACCAACATTAACAACATTATTCAGTCCTTAATTAGTCCCGGGGGAAACTGTTTAACAAAATACAAATAGGTAGGCAAATTACCAGTGCGTTGGCTTCCAAGAGAAACCAGGAACTGGTCACCCAGTCTGGAGGGCAGGTCAGACGAAGTGATGACAACAGTGTCTGGACCCATCGCATGGAGCAGGTCCATCACCTGGGAGTAGAGTCAGTGGTCACTACAGTTACAAACCACATCATTATCTACCTAGTAGGTCACTACTGTTACAAACCACATCATTATCTACCTAGTAGGTCACTACTGTTACAAACCACATCATTATCTACCTAGTAGGTCACTACTATCTTAAACCACATCATTATCTACCTAGTAGGTCACTACTGTTACAAACCCCATCATTATCTACCTAGTAGGTCACTACTATCTTAAACCACATCATTATCTACCTAGAAGGTCACTACTGTTACAAACCACATTATCTACCTAGAAGGTCACTACTGTCACAAACCACATCATTATCTACCTAGTAGGTCACTACTGTTACAAACCACATCATTATCTACCTAGTAGGTCACTACTGTTACAAACCACATCATTATCTACCTAGTAGGTCACTACTGTTACAAACCACATCATTATCTACCTAGTAGGTCACTACTATCTTAAACCACATCATTATCTACCTAGTAGGTCACTACTGTTACAAACCACATCATTATCTACCTAGTAGGTCACTACTGTCACAAACCACATCATTATCTACCTAGTAGGTCACTACTATCTTAAACCACATCATTATCTACCTAGCAGGTCACTACTATCTTAAACCACATCATTATCTACCTAGTAGGTCACTACTATCTTAAACCACATCATTATCTACCTAGTAGGTCACTACTATCTTAAACCACATCATTATCTACCTAGTAGGTCACTACTATCTTAAACCACATCATTATCTACCTAGCAGGTCACTACTATCTTAAACCACATCATTATCTACCTAGTAGGTCACTACTATCTTAAACCACATCATTATCTACCTAGTAGGTCACTACTATCTTAAACCACATCATTATCTACCTAGCAGGTCACTACTATCTTAAACCACATCATTATCTACCTAGCAGGTCACTACTATCTTAAACCACATCATTATCTACCTAGTAGGTCACTACTATCTTAAACCACATCATTATCTACCTAGTAGGTCACTACTGTTACAAACCACATCATTATCTACATTATCTAACATTAGAAGCCCCCTCCTTAGACACAGAGAGGTGTAAAGGATGGAGGAAGGACAGAAGGAGGAGGAAGGAAGGGAGCAGGATGAAGCTCAGGGCTATGAGGACTCTCACCTCTACAGCCTCTTTCTCTGTGCTGATTTGTTTCCCAGTCAATAACCTGAAATACAAACAAACAAACCCAGCGTTAACAGTGATTGCATCCACAAGCTCTACTTCATGCCATTTCCTTTCTTCTGGACTATTCCTCTAACAGCCACTAGATGGAGCTATGCAACAGAGGCAGCAGTGATGGACTTCTTCACCTTTCCTTCTCCTTCCATAGAGTGGTTCAAAATGCCATGGGTACAAGACCGTGCTACAGTCAGTATGGCTCGAAAAAGGAGCAACAATTTGCGGGAGTACGTTTCGGGACAGTGTTTGGGCGACTGTGTTTTTTATGTTTCCGATTGAAATTGAAACTATTTTTTAAATTAGCTCAGTTTCTTGACTCACTTACAACTTGTTCCGTTTCTAAAGTCCAGGACTGACGCATGAGGTGGACATGACTTGGGTCACAGGGCAGGGCAGATTTGGAAATGGCTTGTACTTATTGAAGGCCATTGGGGACAAAACCATCTGAGAGAATACGCCTTAACAAGGCAAAATGGACCACAGAAAAAAATATCGTGTTTAAAATATCAGCGTTAACATCGAATAAATAAATGGCCCCCTTTAAATAACTTCAAAAATGTTGATTGATTATCAAAGTTACTCACTCTGCTTCGAACTGATTGGGAGTGATGATGTCAGCAACTGGGACCACCTTGTTCTTATAGACAGGATGGAGGTTTTGAGGAACGTACTACAACACACACACACACACACACACAGCGAGCAAGCGAGAGAGATTTTACTTGAATTGTAGTTATCTTGAGTCCCGGATGATGCTAGCAAAGTGCCCTACACAAAGGAACTGAACCAACAACCTCAACAAGGGATTTGCATTTGTTTGTGTATACATATTTGTTTTTCTTTTTTTTGTGTGCGTATGTGTGTACATGGGTGTGTGTGTGCGTGCAAACATACCATAGAACCATGATCTCCAAGCACAGGGTCACACACTGAAAGGACACACACTGAGTCAGGGAGCTGATTTCGGTGTGGTCATAAGCAGGCATCCATTCCGGTCGTAACTGGTAGGTGCCATCATGGTATCTAGTCTACCAGGTACGACAGGCAATAATACTGGCAATTGACAAGCTAGTGTAAGAGGAGACGTCTTCAATGCCACTTGACGATCTGAGTGTACATTCTATGATGAATGTGTGTCTCTCTCTCCAACATGGTTCCACGGTGTCCATGGGTGAGGGACTACTTGCCTGTATCATCCATGTTAGGGATGTATCGCACATCATTACTGTCTGAGATTACACTTGCCAGTTGTTTTTAAGGAACCATAAACAGGAAACGTTTCTTGGTTCAAATGGCGTTTGAAATTGCACTGTTCTCATTAAAACAATTAGAAAGTGGTGTCGCCGATTAGTCAGGTAAAGCCTACAGTTCATCATTGGTGTCTTGGACAGGTTAGGTCAGGGTTTGTTGTCATTTTACTACCATTTACTCCGTTCCTTTATACATTTTCATCCCAGGAGACAGAGTGAATACTGATACATTATGGAGGCAGTTCAGGCTGGCGGCACCTTGCTTAAGGATGCTTCCAGGTAGGCTGAGGTCATTGGGGATCGAACGCAGAACCTTACAGCTGGGAGTCAAACACCCAGAAACAGCCACAAGAACAACCCTCATCTATAAATATCTATACGAATTTGAAGAGTATTTATTGAAGGGTATTTATCAGTCACATGCTGCACAGCATCAGAACCCTTACCATACACAAGACTAGGGTTGGCCCTCTTCAACTCCTGGATGATGTCCACCACCATCTCCAGGAAGGACGTGTCCCTGGAGTACCCTGCACAGAAACAGAGGGGTACCAGATGAGACCTATACATGATACACCTGAGGCTGGGTGCTAAGGTCACATAACAAACAGTTGGATCTATGAGAGGTCATCCAGGGGTCAAGTAAAGGTCACTTTCCCACGCAAGGTGCCTTGCACAAATATTCATTCACTTCTTGAATCAATACAAAACACATTCTTTCGTGGTGACGCCCCGTTGTCAGAGCCTGGAGCCCATCCTGATCACGTGACCGCACATTCTGTTTCGCTCCACTGATCAGTCTGGACCTCTAGCCGCCGCCCACATGCCAGTGGGCGGGACGACTTGTCTTGACAGACAAATCCTTCGGCCAATCACGGGAGGAATTTACTTTATGTTTAAAGGAATATAATTCTTAAATACTATGCATTTACAGAAAGTATGATAATTCTCTTGCCTGTATGCTATATGAATGAAAATAAGTGTGGTTAAACGCAGACTCGCCAAATAGCGGTCTAAACTCAAATGAGAGTCAGAGAAAGCCCCTCCATAATGGTTAACTTGGAGGGTGGTGAGGAAGCCTCGCAACTGCTGGTTGAGTCCAGACTATATGGTGGGAGCTAGACGAGAAGGATGGCTCAACCTCTGCTGGTTGAGTCCAGACTATATGGTGGGAGCTAGACGAGAAGGATGGCTCAACCTCTGCTGGTTGAGTCCAGACTATATGGCGGGAGCTAGACGGGAAGGATGGCTCAACCTCTGCTGGTTGAGTCCAGACTATATGGTGGGAGCTAGACGAGAAGGATGGCTCAACCTCTGCTGGTTGAGTCCAGACTATATGGCGGGAGCTAGACGAGAAGGATGGCTCAACCTCTGCTGGTTGTAAGTTAGATGAGCAGGGTGTCCTTGTACCGTACCAGACCCATTACAGTTTTACTATCTATTATGGTTTCTACAACCTCACCTGTTCACACATCTCCTTGTTCGAGAGCCATGAAACTCCCGATGTGAACATTTCCTTCTTTAACGAAGCTCTTCTTTTGAGCGCTCAACGGTAGAAGAAGCTCTGTAAACCTGCGTTCATGGCTCATTCTGCTAGAGAAGAGACTTAATGTATGCAAACGTTAAATAATCCTGTATTCTCCACCACATTTCCTGATCTCTTTTCTTGTTAGAATTTAACATGACACAGTCAACATAACAAAACCTGTGACGCCGTGCTGGTGCTCTGGTCAGCGCCACACAGGATAAAGAAGTATTTTCCGCTAAGAAACTCAGCTAGTGCCCAGTTCTTGTTTAATAGTTGTCATTGAGTCTGTTTCTGCAATAACTGCACTTCTGGCTGTGCTAACTCTACTAACGTTACCGTTAGCGCTCCTTGCTTCGGGAGACGCCATTGCTGTTCTGCCAGCAGCAGCCTGTATTTTACGTCATCGACTACGACAAAGTCCCTGATTGGCCCCGATTATATTGTAATTTCTGGAAATAGATGTGGAGGTCCAGACTGATCCCTGTAGTCAAGTGATCAGGATGATCTCCAGGCTACAGTTGTTAATACCTGTTAGAACGTAGTCATAGTGGTGAACGTTGATGTGATAAGAGGTGTACAAACTACCTGTTAGAACGTAGTCATAGTGGTGAACGTTGATGTGATAAGAGGTGTACAAACTACCTGTTAGAACGTAGTCATAGTGGTGAACGTTGATGTTATGATAAGAGGTGTACAAACTACCTGTTAGAATGTAGTCATAGTGGTGAACGTTGATGTTATAAGAGGTGTACAAACTACCTGTTAGAACGTAGTCATAGTGGTGAACGTTGATGTGATAAGAGGTGTACAAACTACCTGTTAGAACGTAGTCATAGTGGTGAACGTTGATGTTATGATAAGAGGTGTACAAACTACCTGTTAGAACGTAGTCATAGTGGTGAACATTGATGTTATAAGAGGTGTACAAACTACCTGTTAGAACGTAGTCATAGTGGTGAACGTTGATGTTATAAGAGGTGTACAAACTACCTGTTAGAACGTAGTCATAGTGGTGAACGTTGATGTTATAAGAGGTGTACAAACTACCTGTTAGAACGTAGTCATAGTGGTGAACGTTGATGTTATGATAAGAGGTGTACAAACTACCTGTTACAACGTAGTCATAGTGGTGAACGTTGATGTTATAAGAGGTGTACAAACTACCTGTTAGAACGTAGTCATAGTGGTGAACGTTGATGTTATGATAAGAGGTGTACAAACTACCTGTTAGAACGTAGTCATAGTGGTGAACGTTGATGTTATAAGAGGTGTACAAACTACCTGTTAGAACGTAGTCATAGTGGTGAACGTTGATGTTATGATAAGAGGTGTACAAACTACCTGTTAGAACGTAGTCATAGTGGTGAACGTTGATGTTATGATAAGAGGTGTACAAACTACCTGTTAGAACGTAGTCATAGTGGTGAACGTTGATGTGATAAGAGGTGTACAAACTACCTGTTAGAACGTAGTCATAGTGGTGAACGTTGATGTTATGATAAGAGGTGTACAAACTACCTGTTAGAACGTAGTCATAGTGGTGAACGTTGATGTTATGATAAGAGGTGTACAAACTACCTGTTAGAACGTAGTCAAAGTGGTGAACGTTGATGTTATGATAAGAGGTGTACAAACTACCTGTTAGAACGTAGTCATAGTGGTGAACGTTGATGTTATGATAAGAGGTGTACAAACTACCTGTTAGAACGTAGTCATAGTGGTGAACGTTGATGTTATGATAAGAGGTGTACAAACTACCTGTTAGAACGTAGTCATAGTGGTGAACGTTGATGTGATAAGAGGTGTACAAACTACCTGTTAGAACGTAGTCATAGTGGTGAACGTTGTTGAGTTTGATGCCCTCGTAGAGGACATGGAGCTCATCTGCTGTCAACACCTGACCCTTCCAGTGGGAATAACCTGAAAGAGAGGAGAGGAGCAGGGGAGAGGACAGGGGTATGGGTATGGGTAAGGGGAATGTTTCAACAGTTCAGACACTTGTAGGGTCCACACACACACACACACCCCGGCACCCACACCCACACTTTGCGGTCTGTTTAGAGAGAAGAAGATGGTTGGCTGGGGGACTGTGTTAGATGTACCCTCAAGTTAGATGCAAGTCTCCATGGTATTATATATGAGCATGTCCCTCTTTGCATGTGTTTATGTTAATGTATATGAGATTGTGTGTGTGTGTGTGTGTGTGTGTGTGTGTGTGTGTGTGTGTGTGTGTGTGTGTGTGTGTGTGTGTGTGTGTGTGTGTATGTGTCTGATTATCATGTAGATGTTGTTGTGCATATATCTGCCGCGGAAATATAAAATGTTTTGCTGTGTGTGTGTGTGTGTGTGTGTGTGTGTGTGTGTGTGTGTGTGTGTGTGTGTGTGTGTGTGTGTGTGTGTGTGTGTGTGTGTGTGTGTGTGTGTGTGTGTGTGTGTGTGTGTGTGTGAGAGAGAGAGACATGTCTACAGCAGGCTCATCATGTCGCAGCTCCAGGTGAGTCACAGCCATGTCACATGGTATAATGTGGGTTGCTAGGCAACACGGCCGCAGAAAGCCTGAGGGTCCAAGAAATAGTACTGAACGCAGCTCACAATGCTTTGCATGCCCATGCAAGTGTGTGTGTGTGTGTGTGTGTGTGTCCTACAGATGGTTCTGTCGTCATGATTCGCTGCTGTCGCAGATCCCCCATCCCACCACCGTTTACAGCAACGACCTCTGTCTCAGCGCGCCTGCCACCCTTTACCTGAGCCTCCTCTGTCCTTCACACGGACCGCCTCTCCCTCTGTCACCACAGCTCCTACCTTTACACCTGGCTCTGTCACCACAGCTCCTACCTTTACACCTGGCTCTGTCACCACAGCTCCTACCTTTACACCTGGCTCTGTCACCACAGCTCCTACCTTTACACCTGGCTCTGTCACCACAGCTCCTACCTTTACACCTGGCTCTCTGTCACCACAGCTCCTACCTTTACACCTGGCTCTGTCACCACAGCTCCTACCTTTACACCTGGCTCTGTCACCACAGCTCCTACCTTTACACCTGGCTCTGTCACCACAGCTCCTACCTTTACACCTGGCTCTGTCACCACAGCTCCTACCTTTACACCTGGCTCTGTCACCACAGCTCCTACCTTTACACCTGGCTCTCTGTCACCACAGCTCCTACCTTTACACCTGGCTCTGTCACCACAGCTCCTACCTTTACACCTGGCTCTCTGTCACCACAGCTCCTACCTTTACACCTGGCTCTGTCACCACAGCTCCTACCTTTACACCTGGCTCTGTCACCACAGCTCCTACCTTTACACCTGGCTCTGTCACCACAGGTCCTACCTTTACACCTGGCTCTCTGTCACCACAGCTCCTACCTTTACACCTGGCTCTCCCTCTGTCACCACAGCTCCTACCTTTACACCTAGCTCTGTCACCACAGCTCCTACCTTTACACCTGGCTCTCCCTCTCGAAGGTCTCTTCACCCCCTCCCACCCGTCCTTCACAATACAGGCCGTGTTTGAATTGGTTCACTTGCCCCCTCATTCCCTAATGTCTGCGTAGTGTACACTATATAGCGCACTATTTGAGAACGAGTAAGGCTAGGAATAATGGGAAATACAGACACTAATTATGCGGTGGAAATGTACACATTGACATGCGTTGGTCGCGTTGAGAAGCCGTCACCTCTTACGGTTCTTCACACTGCCCTAAAAAAACACCAAAACACAACTATACAATGTTGGCCAAAGCTGTCACACAGCGATTTGCCAACAAAAAGCTAACTCAAACAACGGCCACCCTAACCCTAACCCTAACCCAGTGACACCAACTGGCAGCTGTTGGTGCTTGTTGGCCCAAGCTTGGGCCAGTGGGCATTGGGATGTCACTCCGGGACACCTCATTTGCACAAATCATACTTAACCTTTCCACATACTCCGATGTAATCACTTTCAACTAGACCGTGTAGAATGGTATGTTTCCTTCATAGGCATACAGATATCGTTTAATATTCCCTCATGATTATTGTGATAATAAATGTTTCCAAACTTCCTCGCCCTACTTTGAACAGTTGACCTCCTGAAGCCTGAATCAGCTTCACCCTCCATCTAAACATCACCATGACTTTGTCGCCATGACAACCATCCCTCCAAAACAAACCAACGACAACACTTACTCGCGGCTCGGCCCCACCAATCGTGAGGCCTCGGGTGTGGCACGCGCCTCCCATTCACCTTGTATTGGACACGTGGGTGAAAGGTGGGAAGGCTCGCGGGCGGGCGGGGGATCGTGGCGCGTTGAAGGGGCGGGACAAAGGTTGAACATCAGTTAACGTTATGCAAATGAGCACATCTTGCAGGTTCTAAGCACTTCCATGGACAAAGTGGTCAACTCCCACTAGCGGCCACTAGAAGGGGGGGGGGGGGGGGGGGTTTTGGTGGGCCAAGCTGTAATGAGGATGGGATACTGATCGAGACACACACACACACACACACACACACACACACACACACACACACACACACACACACACACACACACACACACACACACACACACAAGATATGTATACACTGAGTACACAGAACATGGTGCACAGACCATAACAGGGCAACGTTCAATTACTGACCTGCACTTGTTTCTTAACTCAAAAACGTATCAACATAAATATAACTAACCGACCAACATATCCTCATATCATGCCGTAATTGACGGTTTCATTTTTTTAACCACACACACTGACAAACACTCAACAATATACACACATCAGCAAAGTTGAAATGTGTAATGGCAAATACAAATAAACACATACATACACACCCACACCCACACACACGGGGTAAGAATAAACACATTGCCGTTTAAAGGGGTTGCCTGAGCCGTACCTGTGTGGTTGGAGAACTGAACGGAGTTGATTGAGTCCACCTCAAACCCCAACACCTGGAAACACAGAGCAGGGGAATTCAACTGTTAATTACACTTTCAATTAAGAGCAAGCAATGTAGCTGTTATTGTAGTCCATCAAGTCAAGACTAGTTACTAGTCTGTATGTGGTCTAACCACGCAGACATTCCCTTACACACAGCGTGTAAGCGGACTGCGGCTGCATGTCGGTGTGTACATCCTATGTGCTTCTACAGCCATGGGGTGTACCGGTGCAATCTGCTACAGCCGGTCTCCACTGGGGTGGCCCCCTTAAGAGTGTACTACTGGAGATGGCCTGAACCCAGTGCAACAACAAACCGAAGTCATCAACATACATAATCACACACTGGTGGTCTGCCCAGTGCACTGGCACCAGCGTCCCAGCACGCTGGCCCCAGTGACCCAGCGCGCTGGGGCCCCAGCATCCCAGTGCGCTGGCCCCAGCGTCCCAGCGCACTGGCCCCAGCGTCCCAGTGCGCTGGGGCCCCAGCGTCCCAGTGCGCTGGGGCCCCAGCGTCCCAGTGCGCTGCCACTGTTGCTTACTAGGACGTCTTCAGCTTTTCACAGGAGATGAGACTATATGGATTGGGGGGGTGACATACTTTAATTACTGCCACTGGACACCCACCCTTTCTTTTTACTGATTATAGGCACAGGACTTGTAACAAGTGCGTTGCCAATGTGCCCTTGACTCTTGAACTCTGTGCATGTGGCAGAAGTGTTCCTTGAATTAGACAGTGAAAGATTAAAGACTACACAGCTTGTGCAATTGATGTGTGTTTGAACACATTTTGCTCTTCCTGAGGTTTCATTTTTGCGAGCGGTATTCTTCGAATAACGGGTAAAACATAGTTTTTCATTTTTCAACTAACCTATACCTCTAGAGAACCTTTAATTTCAGCTTGTATGAAGTCATTTGGTCTCTCTTGTACATCAAATACATTCATTACTGTTCCTAGTTTGTGGGGGGGGAAAAAAGCAACATCAAATTCTTACCATGAAAGGAAATCGTTTGCATTGCATTTCATGTCTCCGTCTTTAGTGACGTCACTAAAGCCGAATCCTGTGGCGGCCAATCGTAGCCAGGTCCCTGACGCTCCCTGCCCGCAGCAGCGGTGTGTGTGTGTGTGTGTGTGTGTGTGTGTGTGTGTGTGTGTGTGTGTGTGTGTGTGTGTGTGTGTGTGTGTGTGTGTGTGTGTGTGTGTGTGTGTGTGTGTGTGTGTGTGTGTGTGTGTGTGTGTGTGTGTGTGTGTGTGTGTGTGTGTGTGTGTGTGTGTGTGTGTGTCATGACTCTCGTTATAACCCCTACTGCACTTTCAATATCAATCAGCAGTGCGTTTTCACATTCACGCTGTTCCCTAGCAGCAGATCGTTTTCATTGGACTTATTTGGTCACGAAATAGGACGCTAGCTTTTCCCACACAAGTATCTCAAAAGTAAAGTACAGAAGATCTTGTAATTAACGTGGATACCGTTTTTTCCTGGTCCCACTGTGGAATAACATAAGACACCATACAGAAATGAGCCGCAGCACGTGCTCATAACGTGGAGCAACGTGTCAGCCAGCTGTTTGTGAATTCAAGTTCAAACTCTCTTTAAGTATGCATGTTCTCTATGTAAATCCAACAGCTTGATAAGGCATTATCACATAACAGCACGCGAATGGCCATGGTGGCTTCAGTCGAAAGTACAACACATAGTCAACATAAAGCTCTTTGAACTGGCCCCAAAACACGGCCAGCCACGGGCTCCGTGTGCCGCTGTCCGAAGGCGGCCATCCATGCCAAACTGTCCCACTGAGGAAGGAAGACCCGGTGCAGCTTGCCGTCATCAAGGCGCATCACTAAGCCCCACAAGGCGAGACCATCGGCGGGTCCTTCCGGTGTGGAGTTCTCGCCTCTTTTTGACAGCACCACGCCAATGGACACCCTGCAGCCACTGGCTCACGGTGCTTCGCTTTTTAATCCACGATTACAAAAAAGAAGCTTCACATTCCTTCCAAGCACTTCCGTACGACTCTTCCCTATTGCCGCCACAACAACAACCTAACAGCCATGATGTCAGTCACGACGACAAAAACCAGCAAACTAAGCAAGAGATGGAAATGGTACTGCAGGTTTATGACATGATACATTTGGTGAAATCCGGTTCTTCTCCAGTGGAATCTCACGTGTGTCACCGTCATAACCGTTAACATGCACCACCGGGCTACTGGCGTGATCTAGACCCCCCACCCCCCCCCACCCCGGTGTTGATGGAGAACAAGCCGCCGCGGAGGACGAACCCCTCGGCGGCGGGAGCTGGTTACCTGTAACGGGAACGAGGCGCTCTTGTTGCCCACATATCCGCGCACTACGTGGCTCTGGATGGACAGCACGCGACACTCCATGGCGACCCGCAGCCAGCCGAGGAGCGATGTGGAAAACCCGTACTCCCGCGACACCACAGCTCAACCGCGAGACAGACCGAAGAGAAGCCCCACATCGACGGCTGGATGGCCCTAGCTCACCAGCGGCCCCCGTCTGTGGCACGTAGGACGGCGGCGGAGGAGCGCGCGTCGGTGCTCGTTTTGTTATGTGTTCGTGTCTGTCTGTACCGCGCGCGCGTGTGTGTGTTTGCGCGCGTGCACACACGTACGATCGTATATATT
>JACYXH010000802.1:9546620-9676620 GCA_026745465.1 Lota lota | reverse complement strand
CTCTTCAGTAGTGGCTCAGCACTGAGCTCAGCACTGAGCTCTTCAGTAGTGGCTCAACACTGAGCTCTTCAGTAGTGGCTCAGCACTGAGCTCTTCAGTAGTGGCTCAGCACAGAGCTCTTCAGTAGTGGCTCAACACTGAGCTCTTCAGTAGTGGCTCAACACTGAGCTCTTCAGCCAGGTAACGGGTTGAACTTGCTCCGTTTCTAATTGTTCACCCAGAATATGTAGAAAATCGCTCTAAAACATCCCTAATTATCACCCTCATCCTCATCCTCATCATCACAGGCTAAAGGAATGCACAGAGGGGTCCAAACGTTCTTGGTCCAACTGGAGTTTATTGTGAACATTGAGAGACAACAACGTAGACCTCTTCTCTTACAGTGATAAACAGCAGGCTGCCTCCCAATAGTGTTCATATATTAACTCTCAGATAACAGTAGTATTATACACAACCTGGCAGGTAGACGATAACATTAGCGTTGTTTTAGTACAGTAGGGACATGGGGGGGGGGGGGGGGGGGCTATGGGATGTTTGTTTCATCCACCAGTCATCATATTCACCTTGAAAAAGAAAGAATAGCATGTCAGCAGACGCACACACACGCAGGCAGTCATACACACACACACACACACACACGCACGCAGTCACACACAAACACACACCTGTAATTCACTGAGGCCTGCTTGATTTAGATTGGACAGTGGGTGGTCACTATATGTTAACTAAACAGTCATTTTGCATTAATACACAGTACAAATGGGCACAGTTAACAGATAACAAATATAAAATAAATACATCAAGCCAATTTAATGTAGGTGGTCGGACTATAAAAACAAGTATAACTGTGCCTATCAATCTAGTACCACACCTATGTGCTATCAATTAGCCCACTGGTTACTGTGTCGTTATAAAAGTGTTTCATTTATGACCACCCATCTACTCTTCGGCCCCCAAACCACCCAAAGCACGACTCTCGTTTGTTTGACACTAGAAAAAAACAAAATACAAACATATAACAACATATTTTCTGTACCTCAATCTGAGTGATCAGACATGATCAGCATTACGCCACTAAGCCATCGATTCTGGGGGTGCTGACATATTAAACTGCAGTCACATTGCAGTGGCCTTTCTGCTAAAACAGAGCAACATTTTAAATACATTTTTTGTTTTCTTTAAATTCAGTACCTTGCTTGTGATCTAAGACCTGATAAACAGTTAAACTGTACAAATCAACAAACAAACAAAAATAATGCACAATACCTTTGACTTGTATACCATTCCTCTTTCTTACTTTCAATGTGTTTCTCACACACACACACACACACACACACACACACACACACACACACACACACACACACACACACACACACACACACACACACACACACACACACACACACACACACACACACACACACACACACACACACAAGGGTATTGTGGGTATTGGGAAGAATGAGGGGGGGGATTGTCCCTTGAGAAAACCCAAGTGGAATCTGGAAAAAGACTGGACTGAACTGATTTCAATAAATACTTATTTCAGATTGAACTGGGTTATTTTAGTTAAACATCTGTTTGGACGGGCCAGAATGAATATGCAAATCCTTTTCCAAATTGGTATGAACTACAAACCGTTTGATCAAGCACTGGGTTTCAAAACCTTTCAAATTGTTGCTTTCCCTTCCTTTTAAAATCAGGGCTGGGCCAGCCATCAGTTGCTCTCAAAACTCTGAACTGCTCCCACAACACAGACGTGATGAAATGGATATAGTTTGAAACTTGAAACACATTTTTTTGTACCTCTTACCTGGGGTTAGAGGCATAGTTTTGCATAAAGCAGCTTAGAGTAGCCTTATATTACCCAGTAAGTGAGCTAGCTAGCTTGTGTGATCACGGCTATCCAGGGAAACTATTGCATTGCTAAGTGTTCCTTCTCTTCCCTTACACAAATACAGTCTAATGATACATGGAAGCAGATCCGTGCCAAAATTAAGTGAACATCCACCAAAGGAATCAAGTTGAATAAAATGTTATATTTATTCTGTGTAGATTTACTCTGTCAATAAAATACAATAGATTTAAAAAAATCATTTTAAAATACTTTGCTTGTTGATTAAAATGTTTATGATTAGATTTGTTTCCCATTTTAGAATGAAGTTAAATAAGATCCTTTCTTTATTTTGTATCTATGTTTAATTTTGGCATGGTTGTGCTCCACCCTCGTCTGTAACACACCAGGCCAGCAGCCATGGCCCTTCTGAAGAGCAAACACATCATCCTAGTGGTCCAGCATTTTACAGGAGGTACAAACATGGAATCTGATCCAAATGATGGGGTTCTTTTCAAAAGCTGCATGTCTGGTCCAGTCCACTGAAGTCCACTCCAGGCTTTAGCTAAGGTTCTTCAAACAGCTGAAGGTCCAGCCTCACCACTATCTCGCCTGTCGGTACCTCGTGGAGCAGCAACCGCTTTGTGATTGGTCCCTTGGAACCCTGGTCCTTCTTTATTTCAGCCAATCGGATCTCAGTCCTACCTAGAAAGTCTGCAACGGGAAGGGACATTTTAGAGGGTGAAAGGATATAGAGTTTACCAAGCTGAAAAGAATTGATTTTCTGTGATCAAGAAGCTGGCAAAATGGCACCACAAATCTTGGCTAAAAGGAAAAGCGGTGTTAGATGGGTGCACCGACCGTCGGGGGAGAACTGGTCTCGCTCGAACACCGTGACGCACAGCACATCCTGCTCCAGGTCCTTTATGAAGAACTGGCAGTTGGAGTTCCACTTAGGATTCAGCGTGTCCTGCAGAATCAAAGAGCCGGTATAAACAACACAACAACACAACAACGCTACAATCACTTAGGATTCAGCGTGTCCTGCAGAATCAAAGAGCCGGTATAAACAACACAACAACGCCACAATCACATCGGGTTCCTTGAAGATATTTTGTTTCGTGTGAGTTCATAATAGCTGAACATCAGTTGTAGCGAGAGAAGCAACAAACAGAAAGAAAGGTAGTGTACCACTTTCCTAATGGGAATGTAGTCTTGGAGCAAAGTAGAGCAACCAAGCAATAAAGTCAAACCACAAGGAAAGTATGCAGTAGCGTCACGCTCAGCTACTTTCTACTACAAGAGAGCACTGCTTCATAAAAAAGAAGGAAGCAGTGACGTTGGACCATCGACATCACGGGCTCAGGTTCTTCAAAGGTCCCACCTTTACGCTGTTCAACAGAGGAGGTTCCGCTCGCGGGATTATATGTTTGACCATTTTGTTTCTCTTGAACAAATCAAGAGAGGTGAACAAAGAACGCAATGAGCAACATGTAAGACAGTATTACCTGTAACGTTTTTGTGATATGGCACTGGGATCCCATCGTGACCTCGCAGTATGGATTACTCTTCCCTGCGCACACAACGCACATCCAGTTAACAGCCAAACACACACCGAGTCACACAGAGGGGTTACGCACAGAACCTCTGCCCTATGAAGGCTGCCATTGAGACATGCACTGCTCACTTATCTTTCTTCATTTGTGACATTCATTCATTTTGAAGGTTTTCAATCAGAAGGAGCGCACCGGATGTGTGTGTGTGTGTGTGTGTGTGTGTGTGTGTGTGTGTGTGTGTGTGTGTGTGTGTGTGTGTGTGTGTGTGTGTGTGTGTGTGTGTGTGTGTGTGTGTGTGTGTGTGTGTGTGTGTGTGTACCATGCGAGCGGCAGGGTTTGAGTTCAATTCCCTCCACAATGTTGACCATTAGTCTGCCAATCCCTGTAGCTCGCTGAGAGCGCACTGAGACACAGAGGGAGACACAGAGAGAATGTTAGAGCTCTTGAGTTATGACATCTTATGGGCCTTTTATTCACCTAGCGGCCATCTTGGTTCCAAGGTTATTATGGTTTTGAGTCATCAACCAATCCACAAAAGACAAAATTGACAAAGACGAAAACTAAAGACATTTTCTATGAAATTGAAGTTTATGTTCATTTGTTTTGTCAACAAACAAAACAGTTTCAGTTCGATATTGTTTTTTTTATTTAGTTCATGAAAATGTTTTCCAAACCTAGTTTTGTTCGTCCGCATTTTGTTCCCTCCACCAAGCTACCGTTTAGTACCAAGATGCAACAAAGATGGCTGCTATGTGAATAAGACCCATTAAACACTCAACAAGAGAAAGTCTGCAGGATTCTCACTTAGGTAGAAAGAGAGGGAGGAGGAGAGGGAGAAGGAGGAGGAGGAGGAGATGGAGGAGGAGGAGAGGGAGAAGGAGAGGGAGGAGGAGGAGGAGATGGAGGAGGAGGAGAGGGAGGAGAAGAGACAGGAGAAGGAGGAGGAGGAGAAGAGGGAGGAGGAGAGACAGGAGAGGGAGGAGGAGGAGGAGAGGCAGGAGAAGGAGGATGAGAGGCAGGAGAAGAGACAGGAGAGGGAAGAGGAGAGGCAGGAGAGAGAGAAGAAGATGGAGGAGGAGGAGAGAGATGAGAGGGAGAAGGAGAGGCAGGAGAGAGAGAAGAAGATGGAGGAGGAGGGTACCTAGGTAAGCCTTCTCTCTCTTCTTCTTCTCCGTCTCGATAAACAACTCAGATGCTGCTTTGATCTTCTGAACCCACGCTGTCCTGCAATCACACACATTAAGGGATATGAAAAGCTAATCTTGTATGAAATAGATGGTTCTAGATTATTGGATTGCGTGCCTGCCAAATTCTCTTGTATGTGCAGTACATTGTGTGTGCATAAGCATGCGTGTACTCTGTGTGTGTGTGTTACCTCTCGTTGATGCTCTCAGCCCTCAGAGTGTAGACCCGGTGTGTGTGTGTGTGTGTGTGTGTGTGTGTGTGTGTGTGTGTGTGTGTGTGTGTGTGTGTGTGTGTGTGTGTGTGTGTGTGTGTGTGTGTGTGTGTGTGTGTGTGTGTGTGTGTGTGTGTGTGTGTGTGTGTGTGTGTGTTACCTCTCGTTGATGCTCTCAGCCCTCAGAGTGTAGACCCGGTCTATGTGAGAGATGTGGAAGAGAGGTTCATCTCCAGACGGATCAGTGGGCAGCTTCACCAGAACCTCGTTTAAGAAGATTGGCTGTAAACACACACACACACACACACACACACACACACACACACACACACAAACAAACACACACACATTATTAATGTGTGTGTTACGTGCATCTATGTGTGTGCATGGGAATGTGTATACATCTGATACGTTTACACACAAACCACACATCTTACCATCTCGTTTTTTGTGCGTGTGTGTGGGCGCGTGTGTGCGTGCGTGCGTGTGTGTGTGTGTACTCACGGTCTTGTACATGCGGTACTGCAGGTGTGTTTTGGAAGAGAAAACCTTGTCTGACCCCGAGAAACCCAGAGGTTTGGTCACCTTAAAGAAAAGAGAGGAAGAGAGAGAAAGAGAGAGGAAGAGAGAGAGAAAGAGAGAGAGAGAGAGAGGAAGAGAGAGAAAGAGAGAGGAAGAGAGAGAGAGAAAGAGAGAAGGAGAGAGAGAAAGAGAAAGAAAGAGAGGAAGAGAGAGAGAGAGGAAGAGAGAGAAAGAGAGAGGAAGAGAGAGGAAGAGGGCAAGAGGGAGTCACAGAATTGAAAGCTATAATCAAACCCAATGTGAAAGAATTATTGACTATTCCCTTCACAGCTATTGTTTTTGGTAAAGCTGACACATTTTAGTTTTTAGAGCAGCCATTTCATGTATTGCCTGTCTGGGATCAGGGTTAGGGTTAAGTACAATCTCATCTTAACAAGGGGGTGGGCATATCATTCCAACCGACATCATATGGACAACCTTGTTGGGGGGGGACATCCTCCAAATACAACTGAAGAGAGCCATTTACATCTAATATATACACATCTGCTTAGATCTCCTATTTACAGAGCGATGAGGGGACGAGGGATTTTTGTTTTAAACCATCATTTTTTGGTAATGTTTTGGTAATGTTTGGTAAAGTGACTTTGTTTGAGTTGTAATGAATGGCAGCCCAAAGATGTTCCCAAGATGGCCGCTAGCTGAATAAGGTAACTCACCTGTGTGAGCAGCAGGAAGTCGTTGAACAGGAAGCCGTACAGTTCCTTGCTGCTCTTGGCTTTAAACAGTTTCCCGCTGTGGAGGAACTTGCGGGGGCCCAGACAGTTGGTCACCGAGTTAAACACTAGTTGCTGAAACATTTCAAACACAAAACCTAAAGTTAGCGCAGGCAAGCATTTTAGAAGCATTTCCATCACATTTGTTGAAATTTTCTTAACCTCCCGACAGCAATCAATAACAACAAATAAATCAAATGCGCTGACAGAAAAGGGAAAAAGAGGTGCAAAGTGAGTCTAAACCTAGGGAGCTAGTCAGGTGTTTTGGGGGGGGTGGCTTTGGAGGGATGCCTGAAGGGAGGGTGAGATGTTTTCGGGTATAGAAACTACTATAGCTTCATCTGGTTGCTTTCTCCAAATGGCCTACCCTAGCTTTGAGAGCCAAGAAGAGCTACATAAATAACACAACACTGATACGAGAAAATGAGCAATAATCATACAAAGAATCAGCTACTAGGTAAGATATACAACTAAATCAATAACATGCAGTAAACAGCGCAGAAGAGCTGAAAACTAAAGGTGCTGAGGTTAAGCAACTCAATTATTATCTAGTTCCTACTTATGAATATACATTGGCATGCAGCCATGTCTCTGTGTGTGTGTGTGTGTGTGTGTGTGTGTGTGTGTGTGTGTGTGTGTGTGTGTGTGTGTGTGTGTGTGTGTGTGTGTGTGTGTGTGTGTGTGTGTGTGTGTTACCTCAGATAGGCCCTCACACTGGACATGAGCCTGAATCCATTCCAGTCGATCAGAGTTCTCCTTCTCCCGTACACCTTCATTCACCTAAAAGCACACACACACATACACACACACACACACACACACAGGAGTTGGTATAAAGACACAGCTTAGTGTCAACTAACTGTTATTGTGTGTGTGTGTGTGTGTGTGTGTGTGTGTGTGTGTGTGTGTGTGTGTGTGTGTGTGTGTGTGTGTGTGTGTGTGTGTGTGTGTGTGTGTGTGTGTGTGTGTGTGTGTGTGTGTGTGTGTGTGTGTGTACCTGTGAGCAGAGCTCCTCAGCCTTCTCCAGAGCAGCTTTCAGGTGACTGTGGTCAGGATGAGGTTCTGGAGTGTTCTCTAAGATCTGACACAAAGAGGAATGCAGAGTGAAGGAGAGAGAAAGACACCAGATTAAAACAGATTAGAACTGTCTCCATCTAACAGGACTTGACTTATCACTAGTTATCTGTCTCCATCTAACAGGACTTGACTTATCACTAGTTATCTGTCTCCATCTAACAGGACTTGACTTATCACTAGTTATCTGTCTCCATCTAACAGGACTTGACTTATCACTAGTTATCTGTCTCCATCTAACAGGACTTGACTTATCACTAGTTATCTGTCTCCATCTAACAGGACTTCTCTCTGGCTGGCAGCAGCTGTGCAGCAGGATGCCTGAGAGATAACTGGACAACACGCTGTCTCTGCAGAGCTTCTCCAGCTGCAGAGGACGCTAAGCTTTGACCCCTAGCTGCGCTTCACCCAGTAACCTAGATTAAGGACCACACCTGTTTGTTAGTATGTATGTTTGCATTTCTATGTGTGTTTTAACGTGCGTTTTAATGTAGTGTGTGTGTGTGTATGTGATTAATGTGTGTGTGTGTGTGTGTGTGTATGCATGTATGTATTTTTTTTGTGTGTGTTAGTGTGTGTGCGTTCATGTGTGTGTGTGTCTGTTAGTGTGTGTGAGTGTGTTAGTGTGTGTGTGTTCATGTGTGTGTGTGAGTGTGTTCATGTGTGTGTGTGAGTGTTAGTGTGTGTGTTCATGTGTGTGTGTGTGTGTGTGTGTGTGTGTGTGTGTGTGTGTGTGTGTGTGTGTGTGTGTGCGTGTGTGTTGATGTGTATGTGTGTGTGTGTGTGTGCACGTGCGTGCGTGTGTGTGTCTGTTGGTGTGTGAGTGTGTGTGTGCGTTCATGTGTGTGCGTGTGTGTATTCTAATGCGTTGTTCATCATTGTGTGAGCCTTACATTCTTGATGATGAGTGGATAGCGGGTGACTCTCTGCATGGGTTTGAGGAGGAAGCTGGACAGAGGCATTCCTTTACACCGAGGGTCCATGGCCAACCGCTGCTCAGGACAGAGACAACGAGAGACAGAGGACAGGACACCGAGACAACGAGAGACAGAGGACAGGAGAGAAAGACATTATGGAACACCACAGTCAGCCTCTACCTGCTCCTTGGTTACCCGACTTCATTCAGTTGTCCTGGATTCATTTGTTGGTTTCAAAGCATTTAGATTCAAACCATAATCGATTCAATATTGAAATTTGAGTTTAAATCTACGATACCTGGATTATTTTTAGGGTAATAGCTGTATATGAATATATTTTTCTTCATTCCTTTGAAATGAGTCTAATAATTCTTTGTTTTCATTTCCTTCTCACGTATTTGTGTCCTCAGTGTTGTGGGTAAGCTCTCGTGTGTGTGGGTGTTTCAATGTGTTTTTTGGTCCAGTATTTTGTGCGTACCTTGAGGAAGTCTTTGAACTCTGGGTTGTCATCAGTTTTCTGCTGAATCAGCGTAGCTCCATTAAGTTGACACGAACAAAACCTTAATAAAAACACACATTTATAACTCTTATGTTATATTTATACCCAATATAGACAATTAACTTAAATAATACATTCTTAAAAAGTCTGTATTCTCTTGAGTTATGAAGAGCTATAACCTCAAAATGTAATAAACAAATGTGTTCATTTTGTATAATGTTTTTAAATGTACCGCAATAGAAAATGTTAGATATGTTATTTCATACATTAGGGAACAAACAAAAGGATGCTACAAATGAATGAACAGAACCTGATGTAGGGCTGCATGTGAGGCAGCTGATTGGTCAGGATGTCACCAATCATTTTCACCGGCATTCGGTCACCGGACATCTTCTTCCTGACTCTCAGCGCTCTTGGGGGGGGGGGGGGGGTACAAAGAAGCTTGATTTGATAGTTTATAGGGTTTATGTGTACTATGTCATGAGTGTTTTATCTCTACCTCTACTTAGATGATCATCTTAGATTATGTCTGAGCTGTCTGCTGTTTCACTGATGCTATGTATTGTGCTTTTAAAGATCCTGTGTGTGTGCGTGTGTGTGTGTGTGTGTGTGTGTGTGTGTGTGTGTGTGTGTGTGTGTGTGTGTGTGTGTGTGTGTGTGTGTGTGTGTGTGTGTGTGTGTGTGTGTGTGTGTGTGTGTGCTTTACTTGAGCAGCTTGATGTTGCACATAATGAGTTCCTTCCAGTTGACAAAGATCATGGCCACCTCCTTCTCCGTCAGCAGCTCACACTCTAGCAGAGGCTTCTGGAAGATCTACACACCCGTACACAACGTCTTTTAGGTCACGCTCACACCCGTACACGTCTTTTAGGTCACGCCCACACCCGTACACAACGTCTTTTAGGTCACGCCCACACCCGTACACAACGTATTTTAGGTCACGCCCACACCCATACACAACGTCTTTTAGGTCACGCCCACACCCGTACACAACGTCTTTTAGGTCACGCTCATCTGGGGACAGAGGAGCTGGACGTGTCTTGGATCTCATACAGACGTACTACTTTTCTTTCATACCCACACAAAGAAACAAATCAAGTGAAACAAACACATAGCATGACAATGGTCATTTAGACCGGGTGGAGGACAGATCCCTAAACATGTCCCCTCTTACAGACCTCAGATCCTCACCTGCTAACCAGGTGGGGGTAGAGACCTGGAGGGGTGGAGCGGGGGGGGGGGGGGGGGGGGGGGGTAACGAGCTTCGCAGCGCGTGTGTACCTCGGTGACGAGCTGCAGATCGTTGACGTAGTTCTCCTCCGTGACAATGAGCTCATGGGTGTAGCCCTGCCGCTTCCTCTCCACGGGGCTCAGCATGTCCAGCAGGTGGAGGTCAGCGCACCCTGGATATACAGCCACACAATAGGCCAGGACCGCTGTCAATCAAAGGGCTTAATAACGGGGCAACCCTCCCCCGGGTTCACAGTGAAATGAGAGGCCCACCGGCATCAAGGACGTCCAACACACAGCTACATACCTGAAGGCAGAACACACAGGAACACAACACAGCCACGCAGCCACGCCTGTGGGACAAACCCATGCGGCCTATGGGAGAGCAAGGGGAATGTCGAGCTTATCGATCCTCGGTGTTTGCGGGTTTATATCAGGTCTGTGTGTCTTCAAGGAGTCTTTGCTCGATCCTAACCGCGTGCTCCAGGAATGGCCTTTCACAGGTTAGACTGACTGTACTATAAAGGATCATTTACCCCAGAAAATCATGAAACTAACTAAACATAGTGTATATATATATATATATATATATATATATATATATATATATATATATATATATATATATATATATATATATATATATATATACATACAAGTTACCCGTTACCACCTTGATAGACAGATAGACTACATATATACACGCACACACATGAGTAAGTGCTATGTGTTGCATGAGAGAGTAATTAGGCCAGTGGACTCCATTATGTCTGAGTGTTTAATTGTCAGGACCAATCAGATGATCTGCTCAAATCTCCAATAAAACCTCAAGACCTCTTTACTATCAAAGCTAGCCATCATGAGTTGGCTCTGTACATTCCATTCATTCATCCATTTCATTACTTTTTTTCGCACTCATATATATATATATGTGTATATCTCTTTCCTTCCATACTTGTGTATTTTTATTAGTGTTGCAATCAATATCGCTATGAAGCATCAACCTTCATTCATTAGCTAGACTATAGATTACAGAGCTCTTACTAGGGGAACCAAAGCAGACCAAAAACCTACTGTAAGAAATGTTAAGGATCTGTTCCATTCTTTTGATGATGGTTTAAATGGGAGGTTTTGCTCAACAGCATGGCAATTGCCTTCTCTCTTATCGTTGCACCTTGACACCCATGAGTTGCCCAGAATTCCTTATTACGATCGGTGCACACAAAAGAAAGACACTAAGCAGTCAGGGATACAAACAAGGGTTGATCTTCCGGTAGCCGCCACTCTGAAAATAACAGGGTGGCTGGCTGTGCAGTATGGCTTTGGTCCGCACGGTTCTATGGTCAAATCAACAATATCGTTCTCTGGTTGTGGTCAAGAGCTTGTGTTTGAAAACCAATTCCTCATCCGGCTCATTCAATCACTGAACATTTAGAGAAACAGATACTGTGTGGCATACAATGTAGAGAGCAACAACACAACCATTAACACAGGTGATCACAGTGTCGCTACCATCTCAAGAAGAACACGGGTTAGAAGACCTGCTGGCACTGCAATAACCCCTGTTTCACCAGAGGTGGTGCTGTCCCCCCAGTTTTATTTTAGTCTTTGGTTATACTTTAAATTAGTTTAAGAACCTCTGCTTCAGACTAATAATCCAATCAGACCTTTATCTTCCAACACTGATACACTGAAGCCCTGGCATACAAGCAGGTTAATCAGAATTATATTCTGTTGCTCGTCTTATAAAAGGCTGCGTATTCGGATAGTAATTCATTATTATTATTTTTATGATGGCTAACAATAATATCACAATACTGCAATTTGGAGAGAAAAAAAGAAACAAAACAATATACAAATCTTATATGGCAACAACTATAATACTAGTCTGTGGGTAATGGAACGGACACACGGCTGGACCTGCTGGGATGGCAGAGGCACCATCCCCGGCATTGTGTGTTACCATGGAAACGATAGCCAGATGTGGCCACCGGATGGACGTTGTTGTGTGTCCCATTCGTATGACCGTGGGTTCTGTGTGCGTGTTTGTAACTGAATGGGAGGGTCCTAAGTATGTAAAAACGCACTATCAACTGTGTGTGTGCGTGTTTGTAACTGAATGGGAGGGTCCTAAGGATGTAAAAACGCACTATCAACTGTGTGTGTGCGTGTTTGTAACTGAATGGGAGGGTCCTAAGTATGTAAAAACGCACTATCAACTGTGTGTGTGCGTGTTTGTAACTGAATGGGAGGGTCCTAAGTATGTAAAAACGCACTATCAACTGTGTGTGTGCGTGTTTGTAACTGAATGGGAGGGTCCTAAGTATGTAAAAACGCACTATCAACTGTGTGTGTGCGTGTTTGTAACTGAATGGGAGGGTCCTAAGGATGTAAAAACGCACTATCAACTGGTCCCCAGTAGAACCAGCGTGGTCACAAACCGTGCCGTTTGGACCTGCTGTTGTCTCGAGAGACGGAAACTACGGTGCATTTTCGGAAACATGGGGCGTTACAGGCGGTCCGCAACAGTGCTGTAGAAGTAGACTACTTCACATTGGTAAATGAACACTTAATACTTCGTTTTCATGGATGGACCATAAATAGCACCTTTGAAAATCAACGATAAAGTAAAACTAACAGACAGTGAATTGGTCTTCAGTCAGTCCAGCCACACAACAACTCATCTGTCTTTGTTTCACGTCGCTCTCTCTTGCAGTCCTCAGTCACTCTGTGTGTGTGTGTGTGTGTGTGTGTGTGTGTGTGTGTGTGTGTGTGTGTGTGTGTGTGTGTGTGTGTGTGTGTGTGTGTGTGTGTGTGTTTCCAGAACCACCTTCCAGTAGGGTTGGAGCGATTTACAAAAGCCAAGCGGTGGTGCTTTGGCATCAGCGTAAAGGTTTGGTACCTTTTCACGTACAAAAAACAAACATAATATGCCACGCTACTTTCTTACACGCTTGGCTTTTTTTCCCCTCTTTTTTTTTTTTCAACCATACTACTTTAAAATGCAACAACATTGATATGATTGCAGGCAGATATCAAATGTACATAAGATATTAAAATGGCTGGGTGTGCAAATTTCTGCAATTAAAAAACATCTCACAAGTTAATACACAAAATGGGGATTAAACAGAACGGTTACAGGAATAACAAACACCATGTTTTACACCTCAAACACTACCACGACTGACTTCTATCCATTTGTTCGTGAAGACAAGTAAAGCAAAAACAATTCTCCCAATGCTAAAACTCAGCAGTGATATGCATTTCAACACAAGACGAGGTCTTTTGACAAATCGTTCCAACCCTGTTTTGCGTGACACCCCCATCCTGTCCTTCTCAACCCTAGCCCCCAACAGTGTGCCCCACATCTCGTCAACATAGCAACCGACATGACAATGAACAAGGAGACAAAAAAAAAAAAAAAAAAAACATAAAACAGAGTGAATATTAAACTACTTTAGACTACAACTTGATCACTATTCAGGGAGGTTTGTAAGACGTGTTGATTCACCAACACTTTAAAATGCCATGTGCATTGTGTACCTTCACTCCTGGTTATTTGACCCCTGTGTGGACGGGTATGTGTGTGCATGTGTGTGTGTGTGTGTGGCTTTTCTAGCCGTCATAGCTTGTCTTAGGTCCTGAGTCCCCCACCTCTGCGCGGCCTTCTCCTACGGGCTAGCCCATGTCGGGAGGAGACCCCGAGCACTGGGAATGGCAACTCGTTTCCGGGCCACGTCTCAATGTGAAGTCATTCCCCTCCTCCCCTTCCTTCTCCGTGTCTGCTCTTGGCCTCCTCTCCTCCATCATCAAAAGCAGGGCGGAGAGGAGGAGGAGGAGGCCGTACACCACAGTACCACTACCAGCGGGGGGGGGGGGGGGGGGGGGGGGGGGGGGGAGAGAGGAGGAGTCAAGGGGAGGGAGGAGGGGATACACTTTGACATTGAGATGCGTCCTCCCGCAGATAGTGGGTCTTTCTGTGACGCTGTGGGAGGGGCGGAGTTAGTTGGGGGTGGGGTGGGGGGGGGGGGGGGGGGAGTGGGAGGGGAGACGAGCTAAATGATAGTTGAACCAATGGGAGCAGGGGTTAGAGAGGCGGGGCCTAAGATAGTGATGCTCTATGACAGGGATCTCCCTGAAAGCCACAAAATGACCCACTATCCACGTTACCACGCTAGGATAGGGCTGGCTCTACTTACGAGCTTGTGTTTAGATGTGCGTTGGGCTGCGCATGAATGTGTGTGTTTTTTTTTGTGTGTGAATACAGTGGTCCAGTCAAACAACTAATATTAATCCATTTGCAAAGAAAGGGCTCAATAAGGATTTTTTGCTTCCTTTAAAACAAAACCTCCCCCTTCCTATTCCTATTACATAGAGAGAGACAGAGACAGAGAGAGAGAGAGAGAGAGAGAGAGAGAGAGCGAGAGAGAGACAGACAGAGAGAGAGAGAGGGGGAGCGAGAGAGAGACAGAGAGAGAGGGAGAGAGAGAGCTAGAGCGAGACAGAGAGACAGAGAAAGACAGAGAGAGATAGAGACAGAGAAAGACAGAGACAGAGAGAGAGGGAGAGAGAGAGCTAGAGCGAGACAGAGAGACAGAGAAAGACAGAGGAAAACAGAGACAGAGAGAGCAGTGGCTACTTGCCCCTCTGGTTGAAACAGTGCTTTGCCAGAGCTTTACATTCACACAGTTTTGGGCCGTGTCCGCTCAGCACCATGCAAAGACAGTCAAGAGTTTTGGCCTTTTAACATTACAGTCTGTCTGTCTTAATGTCTGTCTGTCTCTGACTTCTATTGGTGGAGAGTCGCCATTTCCTGGTCATTTGACCTCTTGCTGCTGTCCCATTGGTTGCGTGGCCTAGTGGGCGTGGCCTAGTGGGTCTCTTTGAGGGCTTTGAGGAGGAGAGGGGGGTTCTGGGTAATGATATGATCCTAGAGAGAGGACGACAACAACAACATCAACAAAAACAACAAAACAAAACAACAACAAGAACAACAACCAATCAGGTGCTAGGTGGGCGAAGTGTGGAGGTGTTTTCTAACATAGAAATAGAGTCTAGAACAGACAACCGGTTGGAGGCAGTTTGATCACATATTATCACCATTTCAATAAGAATAAAAGTATTCTTAGTTTACTTTTCTGTATCTCCATCTAAATCTATTTACATCTACAGATAATCGTATTTAATATGTATAATATATAGATAGTAATAAGCCTCAGCTTATTACAAAACAATGCAGACTTTATATGCATCTTTCTAGCCATCTCTGTTGTTATTTGAACTTTATATGGTATATACTCATTCGTTTGAACTACCAAACAGAGGAGCCTCACTTCTCACATTATTGTGGTTTGGGCTGGCATGGATGCCTTGTTTGCAGAATGTTAGTATAGAACAGCAGAACAAGTAAGGAGGTCTAGAGCATGGAGACCGTGGGTATTATTCCAGGGTCAAACTGCCCCGGGTGCGTTCTGGAGACTCTAAGTCCATGGAGGATCATGCTGGAGGGACACATGCAGGGAGAGGGAAACAAACACACACACACACACACACACACACACACACACACACACACCCAGAGGTGCTGGATGACCGGGAGGCTTTCAAAGAGGTCCATAGGAGTGTAAAGTTCAACCAATCACCGGGCAGGGTCAAAGGTCAGGAGAGGGACAGCATCTCCACACCTGGCTCTGGGTTGTGTGTGTGTTTGAGAGAGAGAGAGAGCGCGAGCGAAGAGAGCAAGATGGGGCCGTGTGTGTCCCTTGACTCCGTGTCTGTGCTGCGCCTATCCACTCACACTGTGCACAATGTGCAAGCTCAACACATTTCACTAAGGTGTGTGGCACTGTGTGCGCGCGTGTGTGTGTGTGTGCGTGTGCGTGCCATTGTGAACTTACACTGAGTGCTGGGGTCGGTATCCGTGGTCAGCTTGACGTAGTTGCTAGGAAACAGACCCTCTCGCCCATTGAGCTCCCCCTTCCACCAATCACAGTCATCCTTGCTGATCACCGTGATCACCTGACCTTTCAGGAAGGCGAGCTCGTCGTCGTTCTGGGCCACGTAGTCGTACATGCCGATCACCTGACACAGAGCTAGAGACAGGGGAGGGGCTTAGCTTCCCCTCTGCACGCCAATCCATTTGTACTGCTATTACCAGCACTGCCGCTATGGCTGCTTTCTAAAAGAACTAAAGAAAGGAAAATCCCATCATGTCACCTTGATATTGGACTAATATATACGCTGGGCTAGAGGATAGCCTGAGGTTCGAATATATTATTTTACCCTTCTGATGTTTGAAAACCGATGTATCCTAACTAAGCAACTATGTATGGTTAGCAAGGGGAATTAGACCAATTCCCTTAAATAGGGAGGAAAAACACCAAGAACCCAAATCAAGGAGTGTTGTTTCTGATTGGGTAGCATAGATGGTGCTGTTTCTGATTGGGTAGCATAGATGGTGCTGTTTCTGATTGGGTAGCATAGATGGTGCTGTTTCTGATTGGGTAGCGTAGATGGTGTGGCTTCTGATTGGGTAGCGTAGATAGTGCGGTTTCTGTGTGTGATTGTGATTTCCTCCACTAGGGGCCAGTGTTCGGGTGAGCAGGTTCTGTGTGTGAGTGTGATTTCCTCCACTAGGGGCCAGTGTTCGGGTGTGCAGGTTCTGTGTGTGAGTGTGATTTCCTCCACTAGGGGGCAGTGTTCGGGTGTGCAGGTTCTGTGTGTGAGTGTGATTTCCTCCACTAGGGGCCAGTGTTCGGGTGAGCAGGTTCTGTGTGTGATTGTGATTTCCTCCACTAGGGGCCAGTGTTCGGGTGAGCAGGTTCTGTGTGTGATTGTGATTTCCTCCACTAGGGGCCAGTGTTCGGGTGAGCAGTGTTTGTTTACCTGAGTTTGAGGGAGCCAACTTGGGTGGAAGGGGTTCCGTGGGCGTGGTCTTGCTGGTGCTGGGGCTCAATAGCTTCACATAATTGGCCGGAAACCAACCAATCTGGCGCTTCTTCCCCCGTGCCTGGTGTAACACACCAGATTGATCGGTTGATTAAATTAAGTCTTTTAACGTTCAGACAGACAAAGGTTTAACATGGAAATACATGGAATCTGCAACAAACATTTATACATATATATTTCTACCTACCTACCTACCTACCTACCTACCTATCTATATCTGTGTATTTGAATATGGATGAAAATAATCCATGGTTGTCATCCATGTTTTGTATCGATTTCCATTCATCATGTCTTGAAGGTAATAAATACCGTTAGTATGCAAACAACGAATAAAGTTAGGCATTCTGCAAACTCTGGGAAGGATTTGCAAACAATGCGTCGCTTGTCCATTTCCAATTGCTTAAGAGTCGCAATGTGCAACATTGTGTTAATAGGCGGGAGACTTTCAGAATGAAAAGCTCAGTAAGTGTTGTCCCCTCTAACTGGCTGTGCAACGCCAAGTAGCGTAGCTCGGCTAGGAGGAGCGAGGGGGAGGGGCTTTGGGTGAGTGGGAGGGGCTTTGGGAGTGTCGATGGTACGATTATTGTAAACAAAGAGAGAGGTACGGGTTGGCCAGCATGTTGTATTTGTAGAATATATCGGTTATAGGATGTGACTTTATTAATCCCATTATTTCATTCAATATCGATCAGCAATGACCACAGATATGTCCATGTCATTTGAAGCAACAAGCTCGTTGAAATGTTACACATCCTGTTGTCTCATGGAGATGGAGTGTGCGTGCGCGTGTGCGTGCGTGTGTGTGCGCGCGCGTGTGTGTACCTGAAGTTCTCCCTCCCACCAGCCTCCAGGGTTTTTCTTCCGGATCAGAATGAGCTGTCCTGGGGCCAGGGTCAGCTGCTCTGCCCCTGTAGCGCTGTAGGGGGCGATCACTTGGGCGATCTCTGTGTGACCAGTAGAGGGACAGCAAGAGAGAGAGCATGGAGGAGGGAGGGTTTATTACTTTGATCACCTAAATGCACCAGTAGATACATGTAAGCTGGTCACACGCATCAGATTGATGGACAGCTGACCTGGCTTCTTGCCCAGACTGCCAGTCTTCCCTGCTGGACCCAACGACTAGAGACAGAAAAGGGGAGAAAAGAGGCAGAAGAATTAAGGAAAGAAATAGAGAATAAACACACATGACTTATAATGAAGTTTATATATATAGAGATATATATATATCTATACAGGGAGGACCTTCTGCTGACGCTGTCACAGCCATTTTTGCTCATGTTAACTCTCTTTGTTTTAGCTTGTAATTTCAGAAGTAATGGACATCGTCAATGTAAAATGAATAAAAGCTTCAAGGAACGATTCCCATTTCCCTTCACAGAGCAACACATGGATCAGTCCTGAGGTTGTTTGTTGTGTGACCTGTTATAGTCCCTTTGGAGTTAAAACATCAGTTCTACCTATTTATCTTTAATATCATGTAACACAAACATCAAATTGTACATAGATCAATATAATATACCACATCATGTCCTGAATTTCCTTTTTAAATATTTAACATTATAATTATATAGCATTGCATGTGTATTTCTGGTAGCTGTAGTATATATGATATATTTTATCTTGAGGTGTCTGTTAAATGTACCGCTAGGCATGCAGCTAAATAACTACGGCTCCTTTATGGTGGGCAGAGATATTGATACGTGGTTAGCATAGACTGATGAGGTTTGTGAAACCAGCCTGACCACAGTGAGACATCACAACCCAGGCAGGGTTTAAACATGAACAGGCAGGGTTTAAACATGGTTTAGGGTTTAAACATGGTTTAGGGTTTAAACATGAACAGGCAGGGTTTAAACATGAACAGGCAGGGTTTAAACATGAACAGGCAGGGTTTAAACATGAACAGACAGGGTTTAAACATGAACAGGCAGGGTTTAAACATGAACAGGCAGGGTTTAAACATGGTTTAGGGTTTAAACATGAACAGGCAGGGTTTAAACATGAACAGACAGGGTTTAAACATGGTTTAGGGTTTAAACATGAACAGGCAGGGTTTAAACATGAACAGGCAGGGTTTAAACATGAACAGGCAGGGTTTAAACATGAACAGACAGGGTTTAAACATGAACAGGCAGGGTTTAAACATGAACAGGCAGGGTTTAAACATGGTTTAGGGTTTAAACATGAACAGGCAGGGTTTAAACATGAACAGACAGGGTTTAAACATGGTTTAGGGTTTAAACATGAACAGGCAGGGTTTAAACATGAACAAGCAGGGTTTCAACATGAACAGGCAGGGTGTAAACATGAACAGGCAGGGTTTAAACATGAACAGGCAGGGTTTAAACATGAACAGGCAGGGTTTAAACATGGTTTAGGGTTTAAACATGAACAGGCAGGGTTTAAACATGGTTTAGGGTTTAAACATGAACAGGCAGGGTTTAAACATGAACAGGCAGGGTTTAAACATGAACAAGCAGGGTTTAAACATGAACAGGCAGGGTTTAAACATGAACAGACAGGGTTTAAACATGGTTTAGGGTTTGAACATGAACAAGCAGGGTTTAAACATGAACAGGCAGGGTTTAAACATGAACAGGCAGGGTTTAAACATGGTTTAGGGTTTAAACATGAACAGGCAGGGTTTAAACGTGGTTTAGGGTTTAAACATGAACAGGCAGGGTTTAAACATGGTTTAGGGTTTAAACATGAACATAACACGAACACGCCCGTCATCCTTCCCTTCAGTGTTAGTCCAAGTTACCCAAAACAGTTACCCTGTTGTTTACGCATCATGGGAGGCAGGGATATTGTGGATTGAGAAGCCTAGTTTTGTTTCAACTGTGTAGCCTCTACATAAATCCAACCCTAACGGCTTCACGGAGGCCTGGTATGTTCGTAAAGGTCTCTCTGACACGTGCTGCAACATCTGTTTGCGGTGGGCCTCGACACCGAAGCAACCACAACACCAGAAGAAGAGAGCAAGTGACTGACAGCGCTGTCCATAAAGCCCTTCCCTCTGAAACCATCCACAAATAACCACAAAACCATGGGGGGTTTTCCATACCCTCTTGCAATAACTGTCTGCATTCACATATTTGCAGAGCCGTGAAATATAGGCTTCTATATTATTATGTCATTATCTCTGAAGACATTAGCATCCCATCCATTTGCTGCTGAGAGAGGCCCAGGTGTCTTGTGCTGGGAGTTGAACAAACCTCAGAGCTGGAGTCCCGCGGCTTCACGTAATTGGACGGGAAGACCCCAGTTTTGCCGCTGACCACGCCGGTCCACCAATCCCCTTCTTTGCGGGTCACCACGACGACGTCCCCCTGCTGGAAGCTGAGGTCTCCCTGTTCGCTGCTCTCGTAGGTATACATGGCCATGTACTCTAGATACACACACAGCATGGAAGCCATGAGGTCTCCCTGTTCGCTGCTCTCGTAGGTATACATGGCCATGTACTCTAGATACACACACAGCATGGAAGCCATGAGGTCTCCCTGTTCGCTGCTCTCGTAGGTATACATGGCCATGTATACACACACAGTGTATGTATTCATGGAAGCCATGAGCAGTGAGGCACTATGTGTGTGGTCAGTCTGTGTGGTTGTTGAGTGTGTGTGTGTGTGTCTGTCGTCAGTCTGTGTGGTTGTTGAGCGTGTGTGTGTGTGTGTGTGTGTGTGTGTCGTCAGTCTGTGTGGTTGTTGAGTGTGTATGTGTGTGTGTGTGTGTCATCAGTCTGTGTGGTTGTTGAGTGTGTGTGTGTGTGTGTCATTAGTCTGTGTGGTTGTTGAGTGTGTGTGTGTGTGTGTGTGTGTGTGTGTCGTCAGTCTGTGTGGTTGTTGAGTGTGAGTGTGTGTGTGTGTCATCAGTCTGTGTGGTTGTTGAGTGTGTGTGTGTGTGTGTGTGTGTGTGTGTATGTGTGTGGTTGTTGTGTGTGTGTGTGTGTGTCGTCAGTCTGTGTGGTTGTTGAGTGTTTGTGTGTGTCGTCATTCTGTGTGGTTGTTGAGTGTGTGTGTGTGTGTGTGTGTGTGTGTGTGTGTGTGTGTGCGTGTGTGTGTGTCGTCAGTCTGTGTGGTTGTTGAGCGTGTGTGTGTGTGTGTGTGTGTGTGTTTGTGTGTGTGTCGTCAGTCTGTGTGGTTGTTGAGTGTGTGTGTGTGTGTGTGTGTCGTCAGTCTGTGTGGTTGTTGAGCATGTGTGTGTGTGTGTGTGTGCCGTCAGTCTGTGTGGTTGTTGAGCGTGTGTGTGTGTGTGTGTGTGTCGTCAGTCTGTGTGGTTGTTGAGTGTGTGTGTGTGTGTGTGTGTCGTCAGTCTGTGTGGTTGTTGAGCATGTGTGTGTGTGTGTGTGTGCCGTCAGTCTGTGTGGTTGTTGAGCGTGTGTGTGTGTGTGTGTGTCGTCAGTCTGTGTGGTTGTTGAGCGCGTGTGTGTGTGTGTCGTCAGTCTGTGTGGTTGTTGAGTGTGTGTGTGTGTGTGTGTGGGAGTAAGTGTATTTTATCGTGTGGGTTACCTTCCCCAGAGTCGGACAGCTTTGTGGGGGAGGGAGAGGGGTGTTTGCCACAGGGGGGGCTGTCTGACGCTCCAGACTCACTAGGAGGAAGAATGAATCCATGATCCGGAAATATATCAAGGTAACCAACACAGTCTGAACATTACGTTTTATATACTGTATAACATGAACGTGATATATATTATATGTATAGATATTTCTTTTTTATACTGAAGCATCTATTTTGCATCCTTTACCGTTGATGTATTTCTGCAGCAATACGCCACAGAAAGGTCCTGGTCTGTTTGAGCAGGTGATGGCCAATATGAATGGTTTGTGGGCGTAGCCCCTCACCTGGTGGTCTTGCTGCGCGGGGGGGCCGGGGAAGGGGCTGCTGGGGGGGGCGGGGTGGTCATGGTGGCTGAGATGAGCTTGACGTAGCTCTTGGGGAACCAGCCCCTCTGGCCGGACTGCAGTTCCCCTAGCCACCACATGTCCTGCTGTTCCAGGACCATGATTACCTGGCACAAGAAGAAGAAGATGAGCAGGCGATGGGATAACTGGTCGACGAGAGGAAATGGATTCACAGAGTCAAAGGATTCAACTTTCAATACAAATCGGACAACCATGCTACATAAATGCATCACGATAATGCTAAAATGTAAATACTTCTTATTGTTATTATTTTAAATACTGAAATAAATCGATGAATAATACAACGAAGACATGATTATATTATTACTTCTAATATAACGACTTATTATCCCTCAGTGGTAAAAGCCATTTCCACCTCGTTCTTGTTGAAGTTGAGGTGGTTGTCCTTCTTGGCTCTCCACGGATACAAGGACTGGGCCTGCAAGCCTTCCACCTTCTCTCCCTGAGAGAGAGAGAGAGAGAGAGAGAGAGAGAGAGAGAGAGAGAGAGAGAGAGAGAGAGAGAGAGAGAGAGAGAGAGAGAGAGAGAGAGAGACAGAGAGACAGAGAGACAGACAGACAGACAGACAGACAGAGAGAGAGAGAGAGAGAGGGACAGAGAGAGAGAGAGAGAGAGAGAGAGAGAGAGAGAGAGAGAGAGAGAGAGAGAGAGAGAGAGAGAGAGAGAGAGAGAGAGAGAGGGGGGGGGACAGAGACAGAGAGAGGGGGGGGACAGAGACAGAGAGCGAGAGAGAGAGAGAGAGAGAGGGGGGACAGAGACACACAGAGAGAGAGAGAGAGGGGGGGACAGAGACAAAGAGACAGAGAGAGAGAGGTGGAGAGAAAGAAAGAGAAACAAATAAAGAGTGTGAGAAAGAGATAGTAAAACAGAGAAAAAGAAACAAACAAATAGAGAACAAAATAGAAAGAGAGAAATCAAATAAAGAGAGAGGGACAGAGAAATGAGCATATGATAATTTCCTCCTCAGTAACCAGTCTATTGCAAGTCACTGTACACATATCTTTCCTAATAATTGTAAAGTAACGTAATTTTAAAGTAACAATGATACCTGTCCCAGGACAGGGGATGGGGAGGAGCCTGTTGTCATGGTGGCGGGTGTGAAGGCGGAGCGCTGGCGTAGTTGTGCAGAAGGAACACTAAGGGAAGGGTTCTGATTGGTGGAGGATGTCGGCCAGGCATCCCAGCCCTCGCTGTCTGACTGGTTGGCTGTTGTGGAGGGCCAGCTACACACGCACGCACGCACGCACGCACGCACGCACGCACGCACGCACACACACACACACACACACACACACACACACACACACACACACACACACACACACACACACACACACACACACACACACACACACACACACACACACACACACACACACACACACACACACACTTAAATCAAGTCACATGTTGCCTACCATTATCCTAAGTCTTCAATTAATTCAAAATATAATTGGTTTATTCAAATGTGGTTTCCGGGCGATCCGGCCTTTCAAACAATGTGTACAGGGTGGTATTCATGAAAAGTCTTCTGAGGATGGAGCCGCCTCCACCTCAGCCTCCTACATACGTGGTGCTGAAGTCGGCCCAGTTACTGCTGGCTGAAGAGGTGGAGGAGCTCTGTCCAGGGGCGGGGGGAGGGGTGGCTACAGGCTGCTGTTGGGCGGGGGTGGGCGTGGCCGAGGCAGAGCCACGCAGGCTGACTGGTGCTTCGCTGTCGGGGATCCGCTCCGCGTAATTGGCCGGAAACCATCCGGTCCGCCCCCTCAGCTCTCCTCCTAGCCAACCGGGCTCCCCGGTCTGGGATTCATCCACCTGATGGAAGGAGGAAGCAGCATTACATCCAAGTCCTCACATCCAAACCAATTAATATTCCCTACACAGATCACGGTATGGCAGAGGATGAGAGGTGGTTTGAATACCAACAGTAAAGAAGGGATATCCAGAGTGCAGGATTACCCAGAATGCTTGACTCTGTCCTAGCTACCAATAGTTTGGGCCAACCACCGGAGGGAGGGCATTTCTGACCTTAATAGTTATGGTGCCATCTGACACTTGTTCATCACCACCATTTAGCAGGCTGGTGTTGAGTTTGGACCTTTCTAACTGAACGCCTCGCCAGACGGTTTGAGGATCAAACCATCATCGCAGCCATGCTCTCACTTGCCGGTCACACACCGGTGGAACACAAACAACCACAACAACAGGTGTGACTGGGTGCATTTTGCTCAAATCAAGATAAAGACATGCATCCATTGGCTCTGAACGAGGCATGAGATGGACCAATGGCAGCGAGTTGTCAACTAAAGCATGGCCTGTGATTGGTGAAGACAACACAGTGGGCGGGGCAAGAACTTACCCACTCCCCTTTAACCTTCAGGTTGGGTGGCAAAGGAGAGAGCAAACAGTTATTACACATCCACACACGTGGGCAAACCCACACAAACACCCACGCACACTATGCACGGACTATCAAAACACATTTAAGACACAGGAAAGTTTTGCTCAATTACCACTAGGCCTGGCCGGAATACATCATTCCAGCTTTGGATATACAGTATGTCAGGTTTTCCGGACAAATATTCGACATTTCGGAAGAAAGTAAAAATAATAATAATAGCGCTTATCTTTCCTTGCCTGAATGGTAGCCAGCGGAGATCACTGCTGCAGAATCTGGTTTTTATCAACTGATAGTTTTCCCCTTTGGGATCGACTCATCAGTGTAACTTGGACTATGCTACTGCAGAGCTTCAGTGCGAGTGAGAGTAGCCCTGCTTTGAATGATCCCCAAGCTAATAGGCTTAAACGTTGTGCATTGACGAAATTGCACTGCAGGACCTAGCACCTTTCGCCACCAGTTAGCTTAACGTCTCGATCCGCTCATTCTCACACTGGACGGCAGGTGTCAAAGGGCTATCGAGGTATTTGGATAATGTTGGTCCAGGACCTTTTGACGATGGCTACCGTTACCTAGACTACAGCGTTGCCGTGAAGCGTTCTCGGACTGAGGGGTGCCTCGCTCCCTTACATATATATTAATATTTGTTCCCGGGGATTTTCGGTCGATATTAACCCTAACCTTCTACATGCAGGGTTAGCACTAATTACCACTAACTACCGGATCGATTCAGAATCAGAATCTTGGGATACAGAAATGTCTTCACCGCCCATCGTTCCATTCACTTCCTGTCCCACTCCAAGCGTCATTCAGGACCCACACCCACACGAGACCTTATCAAGTTACTGCGACAGTAATTGAGTGTACAGCTGTATGTGTCTGTGTGGTGTCTGTGTGTGTGTGTGTGTGTGTGTGGTGTGTGTCTGTGTGTGTGTGTGTGTGTGTGTGTGTCTGTGTGGTGTGTGTGTGTGGTGTGTGTCTGTGTGTGTGCGTGCGTGCGTGCGTGCGTGCATGTGTGTGTGTGTGTGTGTGTGTGTAGGACCAACCATAACAACGTCCCCTGGGGTGAGGCTGATCTCGTCGTGGCTGCGTGCGTCGAAGGGGTACAGGGCCCTGTAGTAGACCACCCTCACCGGCTGCTGCTGCTGGTCGAAGCTGGTGACCGGAACCTTCTGCTCAAACAGCCCGGGGGCCGCAGCCCTCTCTGCCATTCCTACGGCAATCGCAAGATCACAACACTGATCAGGGACTGTTGAGCGAGCTGGACCAATGTGGAGCATTTAAGATCATATGCACGCCATGACACGATATGATTCAAGTGGTTCAATACATTTGAAGTTATACAATATGATGAAAGTTATCCTGTGTTTATAGTCATAACAAAAGCACGGATTTAGATTTAAACAGAAAACAAACCTAATGAGGAAAACGTTATTCAATCCATGGCTCAACCGAGTCCTTACATAACAGTTATTATATAGTTTCAGATATTTCAAATGTGTTTGCATTCGTCAAAACATGTGTTTGAGTCAAATCCTACTGCAGTCTTATGCACGACTTCAGGACATTGTTGTTTGAGCCTTCAGCTTTGGTAGCTAGGTAATCTGGATTTTGGCCTAACTCTAGTGTAGCGGAAAGGAGAAAGACTGAATGACAACAACAGTAAAAGGTGTCGATGATTTCATGTCCTTCCTGAAAATGGTTACCGTACACAAACACGAGACAACCCTACGGTGGCCGAGCCCTGTCAAACGGACTGCATATCAAATATTCTTTGCAAATTTGCAAAACCTACACAAATGCAACAGCTGTTGACAATGAATTTGGCCGACTATGTACATGTTTACACTATATACCTTATGGAATGTGAATAGCCTAACCCATAAGATGTAATCTTATTGGCATCATTAAAGAATTTGATGTTCTTCCAACAAGAACTGCAGAATGCAGGTTGAATCCTCAAAGAGCACAACAGGCCTGTAATGTAATCTGTAATTATACTTGAGAAGAACTTTCCTTTAACACATGAGTAGGCAGCCGGAAATAACAGTCGGTCTGTTTCATTGTCAACAGCCCACGCTCACTTCCGTTGTGTTGTTGCTTTTGCATGTGTGTTGTTGCCTTTGCATTTGGGTTGTGGCTTTTGCATTTGTATTGTTGCCTTTGCATTTTTGTGTTGTGGCTTTTTTGTGTTTTCCGTGAATGCGCCAGTCATTTCACGTTGCAAAGCATTGTGGACATGCAGTTGGTTCAGCACGTCTCCACTGTACACTACAACATGAGCGAACGGGACCACCCACCTGTGGAGGCCCAGGGGTCCGGCTGCTGGCTGAACAGCTTGTTGACTTTATCCTGCACCTCCTTCTGCACCTCCTTCTGGCCTCTGCCCTCGTCCTCCTTCTCTTCCCCTCCTCCCGCCGTCCTATTGCGACCCTCCTCTTCCTCCTCCATGCCCCTTCTCTTCCGCTCCTCCTCCTCCTGGGTGACCCGGTTCAGCCAGGCCTGCGAGGCGGACGTCCCCCCGGGACTGGGCGCTTTGGGGGCCGAAGTGGCCCCCTCGCCTCTCCAGGCCACCGCCTCTTCTGAGGGCAACCTGAGAAACCATGCGTGCACACATACTGTATGAACACAAACTATTATGCACAATCACATATACAGTATACACTCCCTCTCTCTCACACACACACACACACACACACACACACACACACACACACACACACACACACACACACACACACACACACACACACACACACACACACACACAGTAAAAGAACACCCATCTCATACATCATAATTATTTCATCTGACGGTACAGTATAATGGCCTAATCTACATTTGAAGACCGTTTAATGCAGTGATGCCAAATGCTCGGGTCTGCGATGCCATGTTTAGGTCTGACAGTTCTCCCACATGTTGACATTGTAGCGCATCTGCTTCCTAACATGCGCATTGCACTGCAATCATTCCTCGGCAGTTTGTATGAACGGGGCCTTAACCAGACCTTTCAGAACTCTTCAATGCATTTGATTATGAAAAGCATATCCAGTACCCTTTTCTTGGTGACTTGCCTGAGGTCCTGGGGTTCAGCCGAGCGCCTCTCATTCTGTGTGTGTGCGTGAGAGAACGGGTGTGTGAGCGTGTGAGCATCCCCCTCCGACTCTTTCTGCTTCTGTCTCTGCTGCCGGCAGTGGATCTCCCTTAGCTCCTGCAAGGCATTGTGGGAAGGCGTGAGCGGTGAGCAGGGGGAGCGGGGCGGCAGGTAGGCAGGTGACCAAGCCAAACTCAGCGTCACGTGACCCCGTCACGTGACCCGGTCACGCTTCAGGAAATGGCTTTTATAGCTTTGCTCCGTTTACGGCACACACAATCATTTTCGTTAGTGGTTAGTCAAGGCCGTTGCCTTGGAAAATAAAACATACTTTGTTATACTTTAAAATAAGTTATAATTCCAGGCAATAAATATAAGTACATTAGTGAGAGCAACATCAAACTACTAGGGCATAAAGATTAGCTTTGCATAAAGGAGTTGAAAGAAGATCAAACAGTGTATTTTAGTTGCATGCTAGCCACCCCATTTAGTATTTAAGACACTGTCTACGTCCAAGATTCACAAGAATGTTTGAAATGCAAATATGTTTCAGCCTCACAGAAAATGGTAGTAACCAATAATCTCTTTAGCTCCCTGCTTTTAATCTGCCCAGTTATAACAAAAGAAGAACACGCTTATAATAGGTATCATAATATACTATACCTCCTGATTGCATGCAGAATATATATCAATATGGCAATTTCTGGAGAGCTACAACTATACAAACGTACCCATAGAATCCAAATTAAAAGAAGAATAAACTGAACAAAATAGGGAAAACATACTGTTGATCACGTGAATATTGATTGTCTGCAGTTGGATGTGAATTTAAAAATATAATTTTAACACCACAAGAAACATATAAGCTTCCATACCATATAGTTATAATTAAATAAGCCTTTGTATAAAGTCTCTTTGCACATCAAAGAAAACTCCCTTCCTCTACCAACATTACCACCATGAGACCTAACACTACAGCTTTATAGCCCTCTCCCCCAGGATAGACCTAACACTACAGACCTAACACCCCCAGGATAGACCTAACACTACAGACCTCTCTCCCAGGATAGACCTAACACTACAGCTTTATAGCCCTCTCCCCCAGGATAGACCTAACACTACAGACCTCTCCCCCAGGATAGACCTAACACTACAGACCTCTCCCCCAGGATAGACCTAACACTACAGACCTAACACCCCCAGGATAGACTTAACACTACAGACCTCTCCCCCAGGATAGACCTAACACTTCAGCTTTATAGCCCTCTACCCCAGGATAGACCTAACACTACAGCCATGCCATATGGCCCTCTCCCCTAGGATAGACCTAACACTACAGACCTAACACCCCCAGGATAGACCTAACACTACAGACCTCTCCCCCAGGATAGACCTAACACTACAGCTTTATAGCCCTCTCCCCCAGGATAGACATAACACTACAGACCTAACACCCCCAGGATAGACCTAACACTACAGACCTCTCCCCCAGGATAGACCAAACACTATAGACCTCTTCCCCAGGATAGACCTAACACTACAGACCTCTCCCCCAGGATAGACCTAACACTACAGCTTTATGGGCCTCTCCCCCAGGACCTAACACTACGGACCTCTCCCCCAGGATAGACCTAACACTACAGCCTTATAGCCCTCTCCCCCAGGATGGACCTAACACTACAGACCTCTCCCTCAGGATAGATTTAACACTACAGACCTCTCCCCCAGGATAGACCTAACACTACAGACCTCTCCCTCAGGATAGACTTAACACTACAGACCTCTCCCCCAGGATAGATTTAACACTACAGACCTCTCCCCCAGGATAGACCTAACACTACAGACCTCTCCCCCAGGATAGACCTAACACTACAGACCTCTCCCCCAGGATAGACAAACAAATCCAAATATTGTCTCCCCCGACTTCCCCCCTTCCTGATTTTGAACTGCTAATCAACTCAGACTCTCAGTATTTGTACTGACAAGTAACTTGGCTCCTAGACTAGACCGTGTTAACCACTTCCTAGCTAACTTTAGTTTCCTTATATCACACCTGAATAGTCGAAGACAATGGGAAACACTTTGTCCTTGTTTATTTTAAACCCTTTGAAAGTCGATATGTACACCCATTGTCCCAATGAAGAGGCTTGGTGAATGGCTGCCCGTGTCTGCCCATTGACATGCTCTCTTAAATCAAATGCTGTCAAGAAGGGTCCTAAAGTTATTTTTCATCAGGCATCAGTATCATCTTTATCCTAAGCCGCATTTCTATTGCTCTGGGCCTCATTCGTCGCGGTGGAGAAGACCTTGCAGGAAGCAGCGTGTTTTGTAACCAAGGAAGAGAAAGTGGTGAGCGGTCAGTTTTATGCCGAGCAGCTGTGCTGTTAGGATGTGCCTCATCACTGCTGCGGTACACTGCAGTCACGTTGTTTCCGCCGAATAACAATGAGGGATGACAGTCGATGACGGCTTCTAATCCCGTTACCATTACAAGCAAATGAAGAGGAACTAGACTGTCCATACTGCAGTGTGGGACAGCAATGCAGGACGGGGACACACACGCACGCACGGCAAATCTTAGGATAAACGATTCTCAACACGATTGATTATCATGGACAACTGGCCTTCCTGTGGATTTTTCAATTGTCTGGCTGAGACCTACTACACCAGTATTTATATAGTCTCAAGAAAGTCATCCTTGAATATCAAAACTAGCTTTAGCTGGTTTGCAATTCCTAAGCTAGCTAGGTAACTAGCTTAGGAACGATCAGCTACTAGCGTTAACTGGCTTAGTTATAGTTATTCCATAAGCACTATACGGGTTAAATAAGAGTTAGTCAGATGAGCCAAAGGCAGGGGAGCGTTGGGTGGTGGGTAAGCAGGGATGAATGCAGAGGAGGGAGTCAGGACATGAATGAAGGAGGATGGGTGTGTGTTGTGTAACCTGTATAATTTGGTAAAGCCGTGTAAGACACACCCTGGCGGCTGACACACAATGATGTAACTGCACCGGGCACTGAAAAAAACCCACACACACACACACACACACACACACACACACACACACACACACACTTCCCCATTTTATTCTCACACTCTCAGAAAATGGGGAACAACAGTTGCCATTGAAAACAGTACAGTAGGTTACTGTGCAACTCGCAGGCTTTATGGCTTGGGGAATGGACCATAACGGTTTCATTTCCATTCCCCATTGCAACTGGCACAATATCCGATTATTATTAATCTTGTGTAATCTCGGAGGACTATTTAAAGTTGCACTTGTTAAGCTCTGGACACCAGGCGCTCAAGAGCGATTAGGAAATTCTCCCTAGAAATAGTTCAGAAACAGGAACCATGACTGCTAACTGTGCACTTTGTCAACATACTGCCGGACAGCCTCTCAATGCGGGAATGGGAGGGTGGGAGACACTAGAGATGTTGTGACCTCTTGCACATTGTCTTGCATACACAATGCAACTATGGTTCGCTGGAATGTATTTATTTCAAAATCAGAATAAATCAAAAATAGAAGTGATTCATTGTTCTGACTACACACATCAACAGGTGGTAGCTACTGGTGCGTGGCCAGTGTGTGTCCAGGCCAGTGTGTGTCCAGGCCAGTGTGTCCAGGCCAGTGTGTGTCCAGGCCAGTGTGTCCAGGTCAGTGTGTGTCCAGGCCAGTGTGTCCAGGCCAGTGTGTGTCCAGGCCAGTGTGTCCAGGTCAGTGTGTGTCCAGGCCAGTGTGTCCAGGCCAGTGTGAGTCCAGGCCAGTGTGTGTCCAGGCCAGTGTGTGTCCAGGCCAGTGTGTGTCCAGGCCAGTGTGTCCAGGCCAGTGTGTGTCCAGGCCAGTGTGTGTCCAGGCCAGTGTGTGTCCAGTGTTAGTGGCATGCCACACAAAGTGTGAAGTTAGAAAGATGTGGTTATGCACCGCCTTCCGGAACAATGCCATGCAGTACCAGGGCCATGGTACCAGTTAGGTACCAGACTGAGGTCCATTAGTGTGTCCCTCTATAGAGTCTGCCATCAGGGACACAACACACACAGGGACCAGGCTGAGGTCCATTAGTGTGTCCCTCTATAGAGTCTGCCATCAGGGACACAACACACACGGGGACCAGGCTGAGGTCCATTAGTGTGTCCCTCTATAGAGTATGCCATCAGGGACACAACACACACAGGGACCAGGCTGAGGTCCATTAGTGTGTCCCTCTATAGAGTCTGCCATCAGGGACACAACACACACAGGGACACGGCTGAGGTCCATTAGTGTGTCCCTCTATAGAGTCTGCCATCAGGGACACAACACACACAGGGACCAGGCTGAGGTCCATTAGTGTCTTTAGAGTCTGCCATCAGGGACACAACACACACAGGGACACGGCTGAGGTGATTCCTGCCAAGAATCTGCCATCAAGCCATGATAACAGATAGAACCGCTCATTACAAATCAATCCATAAAGAAAAACACACACAACACACCAGTGGCAATGTATGCAAGTTTGTGTGTGAGTGAAGGTCATCAGTCAAACCAATTGCATGGTTAAGGCAAGGCATCGTACGGTTGCAATTCAACTGTCTGCCTTCCAGGGGCAGCACTGAGCACCGTGCATGTGAAACAATGTTTACCCATACATCATGGGTTTGGTATCCAAAAATGATAAGCAAACGATTTAAACTAACAAATAAAAGTAACTATTTCCGAAAGCTTTTGGCGAAAGAGGTGACAATAGCATGACATCATCATGCTGTGTACAAGTATTACTTTATTTTCTATTGGCACCAATAATACACCACTAGCAAGTAGGAATGTACAAGATTGATGAGCTATTCATATTCCAGCTGCAGTACCACCCCAGGCAAGCAGAGGCAGTGTGTCTACCTGTCTCCCACTCTCTTCCTCTTGAAGCTGCTGTTGCAGGGCCTCTATCCTGGCACAGTGGTTTGCATAGAACTCACACAGACACTGGCACGGGCAAAGGGAAGGGGGGGGGGGGGGGGGGGGGCAAAGGCAAAAGGTAAGAGAACCAGGAGGTAGAAAGAAAGTAGAAAAGGAAAGGGAGATAAAGAAATAAAGAATAAAAGGAAGGAGTTACAGACAGAATATAATTTCAAAAGCATACCATGAAGGAAATCAAAGTTAGTCATGTTGGGGATATAAGAGCAAAGATGGATGGACCAAGTAAGAGTGAGAGCAAGAGGGCAGTGAAAGACGGTGAGGCAACATGGCAGGAAAGGCAATGGCAGAGGAGGATGTATATTTATGCATAAAGAGGGAAGGAGAAGGGCGGTAAAGTCAAAGTAACTAATTATGTCTACGGGTCGTTTGTCATGGATGTCTAATAATTAGCTCTTATGGTTCAAATGCAAGAAAGTAAAAATCCTGTACTGATTTCAGCTATACGAATGCTAGTTTTTGAATACATCTCATTTTGCATCAATGTCCCCTACACCGTACGTATGTATGCAGCTGAATGGATGAGTGAAAGGAGAACAGCATGAGGAAATGCGCTGAAGAAACCAAGAAAAGACCCATTAGGCCTACGGGACTACGTTTCTCAGCACCATCTTAGCGCCTGACTATATTTCTGAAATGTAAAGTGACAACCAGCCAGGGTGCAGGCGAGCTCGGCTACTGCTCTCAGTTCTTACACACTATCCAAAATATAACAAAAGAGCAACCACACGCTGAAATCCAACCACAGGGACAGAGGCAAACACAAGCTACACAGCTCCGGTTTGTTATTGAACCAATTCAATTGAAGGTCACTCGCAACTGGCCTTTATCAAACCAGCGTGGTATCAACAGGTGTGTAAGGTGTTCCAAGGTGTAACAGGTGTGTATCAAACAGGTGTGTATCAAACAGGTGTGTTTCAAACAGGTGTGTATCAAACAGGTGTGTTTCAAACAGGTGTGTATCAAACAGGTGTGTATCAAACAGGTGTGTGTCAAACAGGTGTGTATCAAACAGGTGTGTATCAAACAGGTGTGTATCAAACAGGTGTGAAGCTGGCTCATTTTCATTGGGAGGTGAGCGGGGGGGTTTGAAACGTGTATGTTAGGCGGGCAGCGGGACACCAGCTGGTCCTGGTAAGATAGTTGTGGCTGTGCTTGTATGACGCACGCCACCTCCCAGATGCTCAGCTTACTGATGTCTCCGGTACACTCTCCCACTCCTCCTCCTCCTCCTCCTCCTCCTCCTCCTCCTGCTCCTCCTGCTCCAGCTACAAATAACGCCAACCTGACAGCCTGATAACTCCTTCACAACGGGGATGTGCTGATTATCCATTAGACCGCAGATGGAAAACACTCTACTCGATTCTGTTCAACAGTCTCAAACATGTTTCTACGACTACTGCGTGGGAACCCTCCCCCCCACAGACTCGTATTTACCTTAATGACCCTACTTTGACACATCTGTAAAGGCCATAAAAGCCTGTTGCATCTACAGCAAACAGCTTCGATACCATGTGTTTCACCAGAGGTGGCGCTGTCCCAGAGGTTGGATTTTACAGGTTAGTTAAGTCTTAAAAGCTGCCCCAAAGTTACACTACCAGTTGATTATGAGGTGGTTGATGGGGTATATAAACCCGAGACACTGAGGGCCTGTGTTTACATAGTGCTCTTTTCCGAGTGGTTTTTCTTCTCGATTGTTTCCGATGAGGAGAGGGCGTATTTGGCCGCATGCATTTTCAGTGTTAGCAGTGTTTTGTGCAGTTGGAGAGCCGAGTGGTTCAGGTTTAAAATAGATGAACTTAAAAAAAGAAGAAGCTGCCATCGTCTGCATAGATTTCCCCAGCCACCCAAACACAGATGAGGTTGGGCAACGGCCATCTTTCTTACCGGTGTTTAGAACATCACTAGATCGGTCATCGATACAAAGACACATAAACCCTTTCAGGGCGAGAACAATAAAAAACAACAACAACAACAAATGAAACGCAAAGACGCGATGAGTAACAAGTAGGCTAGGGCGGAATCTATTTTTCCATACCATCATACCTTCCTGACATTTCACCGGGGTATACGGTATATGCGGGCATACACAAACATTTCAATATTTAAAAGAACGTAAAAACGGAGCTGTGGTGATAGAAATCATTGCTGCACGTATGACATTGTCTGGCCTACAATGCTGCTGTGTTTCTAATATGCAATTTGCCATACTTATGGCTCATAGAATAATGAATAGATAGCGAATAAGCACCCTTCTTCCATAGATTCGGTCCAAATCTCAACGAGTTCTCGTTTGAATTATTAGTCTGCGATAGTGTTTGCAATGTACACATATACGTTAGTTTAACCTATATTTCATACAGTCTAGACTAAGTCAATGTGACCTGTGTCATATACAGTCTAACTGCGTTACACCCAAACCAGAGCTCCACTGGCAACGCTGTTTTGTATTGTTGTACAGCTAGCAGAATACAACAATCTAAACAGTGATATTAACGTTATATCGATTTAGGACATTTAGACGTATCCGCGTTAATTTCATTTGAGTTTGGCTATTGTTCAGGTTCTTTGTAATTCACCTCTTGTGTAGAAATAATGCCCAAACGCTGGCTCAACAGAGAGGAGTGCTGCTGTCCGACCGTCTCCTTGGCTGGAATACACCGCTAATTGAAGGCTAACTGAAAGATACCTTTGTGAGCCATTGAACTTAAGCCGTATGTTTTGGTTTGTAAAAGGGGTTTGGTATGTCCCTTATCAAATGCGGGATAGCGGGTGGAGCTGCACAGCTAGCTAACACCATCAAGGTAGGAATCTGATAACTTTATTGATCCCGGAGGGATTATGTTTCTGTTACCATTGCTAAGGGCTAGAAAGAACATGCAATCCCACATGCTAAAATAAACGAAAACATTTGAATGGATTTATACTGAATCCTTTTTGTAAGATCATTATTTCCCAGAACACTGAGGGAAGGAGTGTGTGTTCTGAAGTTGTGAATAGGATGGGCCTTTCTCTAGTCTACTGTGCCTAGTGTGCTGAAAGGTACCTTTAGCTGAGTGTTGAAGGCGTCTATCTCAAGAAGTTTAGACCTGGTTTCCCTCTCCACAGCGTCCAGCTGGTCTTTGAGCTGTTGTCTGCTGGACTCTTTCTGCTCCACAGCCTTCTGAAGGGAGTTTAGACTGTCACCTACACACACGCACACACACGCACGCACACACACACACCAAATCGTTAATGAGAACGACGGGTCCATTCTTTCCTACTGTTCTGATTACCATTAGTTCACAATGTTTATTTATGAATGGAAACTCCAGAGTGACTAACAGTGGGGATGTTGATAGTCAAGGAGCATCTTACTAATGGATGCTTGGCTCGTGAGGTCAGCAGGCACTCTGCACTGTGACACTACCCTGTACTATCCTGAATATTAGAACTTTTCAGATGTGAGACGGTGATTTCAACTCAAAGGGAAGGTTCTCCAGTCTTGAGACATTGCGTTAAAGAAGCCCAATGCTTGGCTGATCACATGTCTCCAGGTCTGTATGTTTGTGTTTCTTCTGTGGTACTCACGGTGGAGGCTGTTCTGCTGAACCTGTTTCAGCTGGTCATTGAGACACTGCTTGTCAGGAATCAGCCTGCCCAGCCACTGCTGGGAGTCCTGTGAGAGAGACAGCACGGTGAACAAGGGCCATCTTTGTCTTTGTAGTGAAACAAAAACGATGCATGGTGTTATTTTCCGTGTTGGACACCAAATAGCTCTTTAAAGTGCCAGTGAACCCAAAATCGTGTGCTTTGCCAGTATGACCTTTATGACCGTAATCATAGTAATCTATGCTATTTTGTAACTATTACTCAAATAATAACCTAATGCAGGAAACACAGGTGTAAAATCCTATGTTTTCGCCAGTCTGCGCCAACCAGTTTATGAATGTTCAACTTTGCTCTCACTCAGGTCTCGTTCTTTCTGTGAGGTTGAAGTAACGCAGACGCCGAGAGGGTAAGCTAACGCCACGGTGTGAGTGGATTATGAGCTCAGTCCGGTGAAGGGTGAATGTTGATGGCTGGGTCTGAGGTAAGGCTTCTCATACACTTACAACATAACGCCATGGTGTGTGTTCATATACAACATCACTCATTACAACGCTCATACTCAACCATGGTACAAGCTAAAAACAAAGAAAAACAACCATGGTACTAGCTAAAAACAAAGAAACAACCATGGTACTAGCTAAAAACAAACAAACACAACCATGGTACTAGCTAAAAACAAAGAAACAACCATGGTACTAGCTAAAAACAAAGAAACACTACCATGGTACTAGCTAAAAACAAAGAAACACTACCATGGTACTAGCTAAAGACAAAGAAAAACAACCATGATACTAGCTAAAAACAAAGAAACACTACCATGGTACTAGCTAAAAACAAAGAAACAACCATGGTACTAGCTAAAAACAAACAAACACAACCATGGTACTAGCTAAAAACAAAGAAACAACCATGGTACTAGCTAAAAACAAAGAAAAACAACCATGGTACTAGCTAAAAACAAAGAAACAACCATGGTACTAGCTAAAAACAAACAAACACAACCATGGTACTAGCTAAAAACAAACAAACAACCATGGTACTAGCTAAAAACAAAGAAACACTACCATGGTACTAGCTAAAAACAAAGAAACACTACCATGGTACTAGCTAAAGACAAAGAAAAACAACCATGATACTAGCTAAAAACAAAGAAACACTACCATGGTACTAGCTAAAAACAAAGAAACAACCATGGTACTAGCTAAAAACAAACAAACACAACCATGGTACTAGCTAAAAACAAAGAAACAACCATGGTACTAGCTAAAAACAAAGAAAAACAACCATGGTACTAGCTAAAGACAAAGAAAAACAACCATGGTACTAGCTAAAAACAAAGAAAAACAACCATGGTACTAGCTAAAAACAAAGAAACACTAAACACTTTTTTTCGAACTCTTTAAACTTGGTTAGAATGATGACATGTTGATGGACCATGAAACCTGTTTTCATAATCGCCAATTCTAAAATGGACACTAACTCACACTCCCAGTTCTGCTGTTGGCGCCGAGTGTTTTAAAAGTCTCCTGCTTGCATCTTGCTTCCAGCTTGCCTACCTGCAGCTGCTGTTGCAGCAGAGTGATCTCAGCGATGCGGGTCTCTCTGGTCTGATTGGTCTGCTCCACCTCTCTGCGCTGCGCAGACAGTCGAAAGCGGACATCCTGCAGTTTCCCCTCCAGCTGGGACTTCTTATCGTTCTGGGGTGGAGATATGAGTACACAAACATCGTTTTATGATCTAAAGTCCAGCGGCGAACGCTGTTAGCGACATATGCCAGGATGTGCATCCATGCTGGCGTATGTTTCTAACAGAGGTTCGAGCCTCTACGTCAGTGTGTCCCAACCTACGGGGTGTACCCCATCACAGCCCCATCCGGACAGCTCCACTAATATCCTACGTATCCCATTCAGCATCATTAGTTGTATTAATAACGAGGTTGAAAATGGAAGCTGAGGCTTACTTCTATTTCTGGTCTCAAATATGTGGATCAGCAACAACATATATATATATAACATTCACCAATTCAATTCAAGTTGTAGGTCAGAAACCATGGAGCTGTACTGGGGGCTGTTTGTAGGTCAGAAACCATGGAGCTGTACTGGGGGCTGTTTGTAGGTCAGAAACCATGGCGCTGTACTGGGGGCTGTTTGTAGGTCAGAAACCATGGAGCTGTACTGGGGGCTGTTTGTAGGTCAGAAACCATGGAGCTGTACTGGGGGCTGTTTGTAGGTCAGAAACCATGGAGCTGTACTGGGGGCTGTTTGTAGGTCAGAAACCATGGAGCTGTACTGGGGGCTGTTTGTAGGTCAGAAACCATGGAGCTGTACTGGGGGCTGTTTGTAGGTCAGAAACCATGGAGCTGTACTGGGGGCTGTTTGTAGGTCAGAAACCATGGAGCTGTACTGGGGGCTGTTTGTAGGTCAGAAACCATGGAGCTGTACTGGGGGCTGTTTGTAGGTCAGAAACCATGGAGCTGTACTGGGGGCTGTTTGTAGGTCAGAAACCATGGAGCTGTACTGGGGGCTGTTTGTAGGTCAGAAACCAGGAGCTGTACTGGGGGCTGTTTGTAGGTCAGAAACCATGGAGCTGTACTGGGGGCTGTTTGTAGGTCAGAAACCATGGAGCTGTACTGGGGGCTGTTTGTAGGTCAGAAACCATGGAGCTGTACTGGGGGCTGTTTGTAGGTCAGAAACCATGGAGCTGTACTGGGGGCTGTTTGTAGGTCAGAAACCATGGAGCTGTACTGGGGGCTGTTTGTAGGTCAGAAACCATGGAGCTGTACTGGGGGCTGTTTGTAGGTCAGAAACCATGGAGCTGTACTGGGGGCTGTTTGTAGGTCAGAAACCATGGAGCTGTACTGGGGGCTGTTTGTAGGTCAGAAACCATGGAGCTGTACTGGGGGCTGTTTGTAGGTCAGAAACCATGGAGCTGTACTGGGGGCTGTTTGTAGGTCAGAAACCATGGAGCTGTACTGGGGGCTGTTTGTAGGTCAGAAACCATGGAGCTGTACTGGGGGCTGTTTGTAGGTCAGAAACCATGGAGCTGTACTGGGGTCTGTTTGTAGGTCAGAAACCATGGAGCTGTACTGGGGGCTGTTTGTAGGTCAGAAACCATGGAGCTGTACTGGGGTCTGTTTGTAGGTCAGAAACCATGGAGCTGTACTGGGGGCTGTTTGTAGGTCAGAAACCATGGAGCTGTACTGGGGGCTGTTTGTAGGTCAGAAACCATGGAGCTGTACTGGGGGCTGTTTGTAGGTCAGAAAACAGCACAGGACCCGCTGCAGCCTGCTCCTGTACCCTGAGGGTCCAGCCCCCTGGTGGGGCGCCACGGCTCTACATGCGCGTGTGTGTGTGTGTGTTCGTGTTGAGTACCAGGGCTTCCAGTTCAAACTCCAGGGTCTTCTTCCTGGCCTTCAGCAGGACGATGCTCTCCTGCTCTCGGTTCCTCTGAGTCAGCAGCTCCTGCCGGCGCTGCCGCTCCCACTCCAGCTGGCGCTGGCGCTCCAGCTCGCGCTTCGCAGCCTGGACACACGCCATTAGACATACATTTACTGTTTCCTGATCCATATTGACCCCGCCCACACACACACACACTGTGTGCAGAGTTATCTCACGATAACAACGATGTCAGTTATGGGATTCTAACTAAATATTAAAAATAACTTACAAATTTAGATTCGGTTGCTCCTTGAAATGTTCTATATGCTCCCAGTTATTCTTTTTCAAATCAACCTCTCCTTCTCCCAGGTGGTGCATGTTTCCTCCCACATAATGGTGTTGATCCACAAGCTCTTCTCCCTCTCCTCCTCCACCTCTCTCCTCCTCCACCCTCTCCTCTGCACCTCTCTCCTCCTCCACCCTCTCCTCTGCACCTCTCTCCTCCTCCACCCTCTCCTCCTGCACCCCTCTCCTCCTCCACCCTCTCCTCTGCACCTCTCTCCTTCTCCACCCTCTCCTCTGCACCCCTCCTCCTCTGCACCTCTCTCCTCCTCCACCCTCTCCTCTGCACCCCTCTCCTCCTCCACCCTCTCCTCCGCCACCCCTCTCCTCTGCACCTCTCCTCCTCCACCCTCTCCTCTCCACCCCTCTCCTCCTCCACCCCTCTCCTCTGCACCTCTTTCCTCTGAACCCCTCTCCTCCTCCCTCTCTCCTCCTCCACCCCACTCCTCCTCCACCCTCTCCTCCTCCACCCCTCTCCTATGCACCTCTTTCCTCTGAGCCCCTCTCCTCCTCCCTCTCTCCTCCTCCACCCTCTCCTCCTCCACCCTCTCCTCTGCACCTCTCTCTGCTCGATCTCTCCTCCTCCACCCTCTCCTCTGCACCTCTCTCCTCCTCCACACTCTCCTCTGCACCTCTCTCTGCTCGATCTCTCCTCCTCCACCCCTCTCCTCCTCCACCCTCTCCTCTGCACCTCTCTCCTCCTCCACCCTCTCCTCTGCACCCCTCTCCTCCTCCCCCCTCTCCTCTGCACCTCTCTCTGCTCGATCTCTCCTCCTCCACCCTCTCCTCTGCACCTCTCTCCTCCTCCACCCTCTCCTCTGCACCCCTCTCCTGCTCGATCTCTCCTCCTCCACCCCTCTCCTCCTCCACCCTCTCCTCTGCACCTCTCTCCTCCTCCACCCTCTCCTCTGCACCCCTCTCCTCCTCCCCCCTCTCCTCTGCACCTCTCTCTGCTCGATCTCTCCTCCTCCACCATCTCCTCCTCCTCCACCCTCTCCTCCTCCACTCTCTCCTCCTCCACCCTCTCCTCTGCACCTCTCTCCGCTCGATCTCTCTGCGCCGCTCCTCCTCCCTCTGTCGCTCCTCCTCCCTCTGTCGCTCCAGCTGTTTCTCCAGCTCCTGCTGCCGTCGCCGCTCCTGCTCCAGACGCTCGCGCTCCTGACAAAACACATTAAAAAGATGCATCCTTTCAGCGAAATAAATCAATCCAACCACATGGAATTTCAAAGGTGCACTTATTGTTTCATTATGGAATAAATAAAAATAAATAAGCTCTACAAATGTACTTTAATATAACGACTAGGTATGTATTTGTATATGTGGTACCAGGGAAAGAAGACTTTCATTTGAAAGGGGACCCCACCTTCCTTTCCTGTTCCTCTCTCTCCAGTGCAGCCAGTCTCTCCTGCTCTTTCCTCTGCAGCTCCAGCAGGGCCTGGCGCCTCTTCTCCAACTCCAGGTTCCCTCGCTCAAAGTTCTCCCTCTTCTTGTCCTCAAAGGTCACTGGAGGGTAAGGGATGGACACGGATGAATGGAGAGACAGACTAGCAGCCCAAACATACACCAAACTCATCCAACGGCACGGCACAGTGTGCAAGTGACCTATCACCTGGTAATTTCTTATCCTGGTTGATCTCAGCTTCCTCCTCAGCCTCCTCCTGGACGCTCTTCTGGTCCGACTGCACACTGTCGCTGCGCACTCTCCTTGAACACACACAGCTTTTAATGATGGATACCGCTGCCACCGGGGTGGTTGTACTCACATTGTCCCCTCTGCCGTCCTCTGTTAGGATTAGTAGGCCTAGCTGTATGTGTCAAACCAAAAAGGGTTGTAATAATAATATATATTCTAAGTTCTATGGTTCTCCCCAGGATCTTGTTTTCCATGGAGACCTCCCACTAGTTAGTTTCGGCCATAGAAATAAGAAGTTGCAGCAAGCGGGGTGGTATTAACAAAGAAGGGTTGAATTACCAACGTCCTCCCTACTACCAGTAACGGGCTGGTAATTGAATAAACGTGAAAAGATCTTTTTTCCTTTTCATGCGATCCGTCAACCACAATAGCGCCTGTAGGATTCCTCTTTGGGGGGTTGGGGGGGGGGGGGGGGGTCAAAACGTTGTACTGTGTTCCGACCTCCTACTGGCATTCCCATACTATGGAAGGTCTTCTGTAACTCGGACCAGTGGGGGGATCCGAAAGCCAAAGTGATACTGTAGTTTAGCTTTCTGCGTTGTTAAAATAACACATTCGTTTGGACGGATTTCACCGCTTTAGTGATGAAAAGGAAAAAGGATTCTGTTGATATAAGTAGCAGTAGCGGTGATCTCTTCCGGCTTTGATTCAGACTGGGAAAGAAGCTCTCTGTGAATGGTCCTTTATACGTTTTTTCGGTGTAACCGGTTACCGCGGTACCTCGGTGAATAGTTCCCCACCGCTGCAACACTGGCACACACCGTGGTAATCTCCCCCTACCACTGCATCGATCCTACCAGCATACATCAGCTGTTACACACAGAGCCGTACATCCAGGCGAGAAGGTAGGTCACCTGAAGGTGGGAGGCAGGTAGTCTGGGGGAAGGACGGGAGGCAGGGGGAGTCCCGACATGGCCATGTCAATGAGGTGCATGGCAAGGATGAACTCCTCAGCCGTCAACTTGCCATCCTGGTCTATGTCTGATAAGCTCCTGGGGGGGGGGTGGGGGGGGGGGGGGGGGAGTACACATTCGTATGAACAAAGAGGTTGGTAACAAACTATTTAAAGGATTAATCATGGTCATGAAATCCTGCGATGGATTGTGTAGAGAGTGTGATTTTATGCAATGGAAGTAGGAGTTATAAATATTTTGTGCAGTGCAGAACTGTGTGTGCGTGTGTGTGTGTGTGTGTGTGTAAGGTTGACTGTAGCTCACCATATAGAAGCTAGCTGGGTCTGAGGAAGACTGGATTGCATGAGAATAGTACGAGCTTGAGGACCTGAAAACACACACACACACACACACACACACACACACACACACACACACACACACACACACACACACACACACAGAATTCGTTTCTTAGAAAGGATTCATACGAGTTCATAGTACAGTGGCAGTACGTGCGATAGCGTGTGAGTAAATAAGGCGGCAGCAGTCACCAGTGAGGTGTCCACTCATCATCTTGTCCTGGGAGTTGAAGAGTTGCCTGTACTTTAGCCTGGAGGACTGAGGAACTGCCCAATCAGGGGGCGGCGTCAGAGCACTGGGTGGGACAATGGGAAACATTAACCACTCGTTCACATCTAAAAACAAACCTATTGAGATACCAGGAGAACACATGTACAACAGACCCCAGAAAGATCACTTATCTTCTTTTTTCACCATGTATTTGTCGATTCCATTTTTTCCCAATACGAAACATTGTTAGATGGTCATATTCATGATTACAGTAAACCAAACACGCAACTAAGCACACATACACAAAACAATTGTAAACGCATTGACCTTTCTTGGCACATACTACATAGCCGTCAGAACAGACAGCTATCCACAAGGTGCGAGGCCAGGTACAGGTGTGAGTCATGACCCGTGACGGGCGTTACCTAGCAGCCTCCACAGACTGGCCCTTCTGAAGCTTGCTGCTGGAGCGGCTGTACGACGACGACGACGACTTGTTGACCGAGGAGCCTGCAACACAAGAGGACAGCGGGGTGAGAGCTACCAGGACGACCGCCTGTCTGCTGACGGGGGTTACCACAGCGGGGTGAGAGCTACCAGGACGACCGCCTGTCTGCTGATGGGGGTTACCACAGCGGGGCGAGAGCTACCAGGACGACCGCCTGTCTGCTGACGGGGGTTACCACAGCGGGGCGAGAGCTACCAGGACGACCGCCTGTCTGCTGACGGGGTTACCACAGCGGGGCGAGAGCTACCAGGACGACCGCCTGTCTGCTGACGGGGGTTACCACAGCGGGGTGAGAGCTACCAGGACGACCGCCTGTCTGCTGACGGGGGTTACCACAGCGGGGCGAGAGCTACCAGGACGACCGCCTGTCTGCTGACGGGGGTTACCACAGCGGGGCGAGAGCTACCAGGACGACCGCCTGTCTGCTGACGGGGGTTACCACAGCGGGGCGAGAGCTACCAGGACGACCGCCTGTCTGCTGACGGGGGTTACCACAGCGGGGCGAGAGCTACCAGGACGACCGCCTGTCTGCTGACGGGGGTTACCACAGCGGGGCGAGAGCTACCAGGACGACCGCCTGTCTGCTGACGGGGGTTACCACAGCGGGGTGAGAGCTACCAGGACGACCGCCTGTCCTTACCACCTGGGTTACCACAGGGCGCTTGGAAAGGACAGTCGAGCTGCTTTCTGATTGCAAGCTCTGTGCTATGCAAATGTGCTACGCAAGTCCCACTTCACTTTTCGTACGAAGGACACCGTTTTAAGTGCATGACATGATGTGCGTGTGTGTGCGTGCGGGCGTGCAGTTTACCTGGATGAGAGAAGCCTGCGATTGGCTGAATCATGCCTGTGGGAGGAGCCCCATTGGAAATGGGCGGGGGCAGGGGAGGCGGGGCCGAGGAGACGAGGGGCGGGGACATGCCCACCGGCAGCGGAGGAAGGGGTAGAGGGGGTACACCCGGCAGACCTGCTGCGATGGAGGCCATAGGAGGCATGCCTAGGAGGTGGGGCCAAGACAGAATGAGAATCAAAGACCCCCCCTTTGCTAGCTTTTCAGGCTCCAACTGCTGAGGTCTCAGACACTGTACAACTACTAGCCTCTGTGTCTCTGACAAGGACCCCCACTGGCGGAAACAGCACCATGCATGAATGGCAGATGCATTCTAAGCTTTAACATATAAACGGTTTGTTTAGCCTTCTAATTTAGCCTTGTCTAATTCATTTCCATATATATTTCTTCTTTCTTAAATCACTTGTTTTACCATAAAATATCTGCCTATCTGGCACTCATTGTGCTCCTGTCTTTCCCGATAGAGGACCATGCCTTTGGTCTTGCACTGTTTATGTTTTTTGTTTGTTGTTTGTTTGTTATTCATGCCTGTTTGAAACCTTGCTTTCTATCACCGTGTAATGTTGGCCCGGACCCTTGAGAGTGTTACTGTACTGAATGGTTATTTAATTGAACAGGACTTCGCTAAATAGCAAAACACAGAAGTATTCCAGGATTTGTCTTTGCTTCCTTACAATTTAAAAGGAATTTGCATTACATTTATGGTGACTAAAGCACACAGCATGGCCCACATGCAGAGAGCATAAGAGAACCCAAGGAGATGCAGCAGTCTTGCTCATCTCATAAATACTGACTCATATGTTCACCTCAGCAGAAATGGAAACGTGTCATGGAGACCAGGCAGCTTCTCTATTCAATTATCAATGCATTATTAAGTTCACTGGCCATTTGGAAGGTGTCTGTTCTTGCTGATAACATGAGAAAGATGCTTTAGGAAAACAAGCATAACATTTATAATTGATCATGGACTAGGCTGCTCAACAACACCCATAGAGAAGGAGAAACATCTTTATGAATTGGTACACGTTTGTTTTTAATTGCAAATGATGCAATGAAGGTTGCATCTTGGATGCATAAGACACAACAGATGTTTAGCAACGCACAGAACACACATATTCATATTAGTGATGCACCGATTGATCGGGCACCGATCATTATCGGCCGACATACACCCTAAACACGCGATCGGTGATCGGCCGATCAACTTGAAATTTGCCGAATGCAGGGGGCGATCATGTGACTCAAAAGCGATTGTGCACAAGACGTGCCGTTGTTGGGTTCAGTCACTGAGACAGTAACGTTATCCTGCTTAACATAATTCATCTGGACTCACAGTAAAGGCAGGCTTCACTTGCAGCTTTTTGTTGATCTCGTTTATAGGATGCAGTCACCAGCCTGCATCTCACCAGGCTTCATTCTCTCCGTGGTTTTTGTTGTTATGTTTTGTTTAATGTAGGTTTGCACTGAAAGTATTAAACCTAGACTTGTCGGTATTCACACATCTCCATGTTAGTTGAAACTACTGAAGTGTCTATAACCTGATAGGACTCGGCTGTCCACGATTGCAGCCATAGTACTTCAATGTCAACATGGTTCCTACAATGTGAAGCAAAGGCTTTCTTGTAACCTACACTTCATAACCATCTTCATAAACATCCAGACACACGCAGACTATTTATTCTATATACACATACAATACAATAATGACCAAAGAGCTGTCCAAGTCATTATTTGTTATGTAAAGCTTAGTAACAACCCCGCTCCTTCCTAGCTGTCCTTTTCTCTGCCTGTGAATACTGATACGTGCAGAGCGCATCACAGGGGCTGCTGTTACATTGGATTATATGTTGGATTAAATCTGTGGTGTGTATTATCCATTCAGTCTATGGTATTATCTGTTTATAGCTCCTTTCCTTAGTGCGCGAGTGAGATTATGTTGGACTGATTTATTCCAATAAACAGTAATCCCACTGATTCCTGCTCCTTTGTTAGTGATGTTACATTTATTCGACGTTCCTTTACGTCTAAACTTATAGAAACGGTCAGAAAACCGTGTGATTCCACTCTTAACTAGTCCAAACTAAACTCATTTACTTCGGCTCAACTAATTAACAATAACTCTCATATAACGCTTACTAACTAAGAACCCTTATATAATCGGCAAACAATGATTTTCAACAGAAACATCCTATTAATATATGTTTCACTTAAAAAGAAAAGACATTATCAGATCGGCCGATCACAAATGAAAAAGATCAGTGATCGGGATCAGCCTAAAATAACCTGATCAGCGCATCCCTAGTTCATAGGGCTTACCAAAGGCAGTCTGCGGGGGAACGGTCAGCGGGGGTTTCATGCTGGGGGGCAAGCTGGGGGGCAGAGGGTGACCCTGGAGCTTCAGTTTGATGAGTTTCATGGCTATAGAGAACTCATAGATGTCCATGCGGCCGTCACTGTTCATGTCAGCCAGAGCCCTGCAGACGCACACAAACACACACATTACTCAGCGCTACTGTCAATGTTCTACATTTACACTGAATCCTTTAGCAGCAGACACATTTAATCCCGGAGACGTGTAGGCCTTTCACACATGAACTCCGGATCAACTCTGGAGAACCGGGTCCGGAGAAGATCCGGAGTTGCCCTTTCACACGTGAACTCCGGATCAACTCTGGAGAACCGGGTCCGGAGAAGATCCGGAGTTGCCCTTTCACACGTGAACTCCGGATCAACTCTGGAGAACCGGGTCCGGAGAAGATCCGGAGTTGCCCTTTCACACGTGAACTCCGGATCAACTCTGGAGAACCTGGTCCGGAGAAGATCCGGAGTTGCCCTTTCACACGTGAACTCCGGATCAACTCTGGAGAACCGGGTCCGGAGAAGATCCGGAGTTGCCCTTTCACACGTGAACTCCGGATCAACTCTGGAGAACCGGGTCCGGAGAAGATCCGGAGTTGCCCTTTCACACGTGAACTCCGGATCAACTCTGGAGAACCGGGTCCGGAGAAGATCCGGAGTTGCCCTTTCACACGTGCGACACACAACAGGAGATGAGCCGCATCAGACGTGTTCACACATACTGGAGATCCTCGGGATACTTCAGGCGAGGGGTGGCGCCTGGGTAGAGCGTGCAGGAGGCAGGCCGGGACGCAAACGTATGCAGCGGAAGTCGCGGTGTTTTGATTACAACACATCGAAGACGGCGGGCGAGGCTACCGATTCCGTAATGCTGACTCTTTTTGCAGCGGTATCAATACTGTATTTATTTAGACGTATCCGAAATATCAACAGAAGAGTGGAAAGCAGAAAGAAGGTGGAACGCAAAATACAGGCGAAAGGTTTTTGAGCAGCGACAAAAACGTTACAGTGATGCACAACCTATATAGACTAAACTGTATTTATATATTAGCTCAAATACACCCGTTTTGCTGGATGTGTTACAGTATCAAATATATAAATGTGCTTTTCAAAAGATAGAATGTGTGCAATTTCTCTAATGCTCATGCTAAATTACAAGCATTGCTAAAAACGCATATTTGAATCATCACTAAATAAAAAAGAATTCACCTCAATGAATTATAATGGAAGTAAATACACTATGATTACCTTTAGAAAATGGTAATCACAGGTCACGTGACTCACCAGATTTGGGCCAGGATTGTAGGGGGCAGTCCTGACTGGAGAAAGAAGTTCCTGGCCTGGTCCCCTAGGGAGCGACACCAATAGACTGTTGAAACAGGTGATCCAACTCCAGGCTAACTGCTCTCATCCAAAGGTTACCATAAATACTGACGGCGAGAATAATATGAATGAAGATTGTTTCCTATAGTGTATCGGGGTTAGTGTACTTGAGTATGTGTGTGTTGAGCCTTACCGGTGATATAACCTCCAGCAGGGGCAAGGCTGTGGAACTGCTGGTCATGTTTGGCCCTTTCATCCACCGAGATCATAAACACATCTGATACTGGACCTAACACACACACACACACACACACGCACAGGCACACGCACACACACACACACACACACACACACACACACACACACACACACACACACACACACACACACACACACACACACACACACAAAGGAAGGAAGTGTGACAAGATGCTCTGGGTCTATAGTTCACATCCACTGGAGAAATGAACAGGAAAGTAGCACCATTGGAATGAGCAGTGTTCAGTCCACACTGGAATTGATTAATTAATGAATGAATGAATGACAAATTACAATCCTGTTTTTATTTTTATTAATCTATCATCAAACAAATGTAACAATACTTTAAGAAGACGTGTGATACCTAGCACTGTGCTGCAGAAAATATAGAAGGTCCAATCTGGGAATGGCCATGAACATTTTATGGTGAAGTTGAACATATAGGGTGCAATGCCCTAGAGATAAGGACAACCCAATTGGCAAATACTAGTAACCGGGCCCACAGCTAGCAGGAGAGCAGTGTTAGGATCTGATATTCTGAACATCATACTCTAATCTAACCCACTAGGCATACGTATTGGGTCGAGAGTGTACAGCAGTTGCAATGTTGTCAGACAATCAAAGATGTATAAAACTCCCATTGTGTAATTAGCACTGAGCTTTATTAGGAGCGTGATAGGTTAGCATGGTAAGTGTCTTCAAAGGCCACCTTCACATGATAATCACATCTCCAAAGAGGTTGGAGTAAGACACCATTCAGCAGCTGAATGTTGTCTTACGCCAACCTCTTTGACTAAACAAATGTCTTGGCGTCCATTTAGATGTTTCAAAAGATTTCATGGTCTTTAAAAAAAGAAAAACAGGAAGTGATAAAAAAGTTACGTATGTACATGGTGTACACAGAATATGGTTTTAAATGTCTCATTCTATACTGAAAAATAACAAACTTCCTGAGGAGGTGAAAATATGTTTAATACGATCCTTTCATTTATCCGATTAGGGATATGACAAAGTATAGTTTAAAAAACATTGTACATAATATGTAATGTTGACCCACACATTGCAACATACCGGTGTAGTGACACAATGCACAGCTCCAGAGACCTTGCAAATATTTTTGATGTCTGGCACTTTGCTTATACTTGAAACAACGATGTATCATCATACATCGTTGTTTCAAGTATAAGCAAAGTGCCAGACATCAAAAATCTAAAAAACACCAGAGACATACTTGAAGCCTTGTCCAATGGGATGCAGAATAACAAGCTTGGTATCGTTCACATAAAGAGCCTCTGAAATGTCAACCTTTAGAATTACTTTCCCGTTGCCTATTTGCCAATAAAAACAGGAGTTGGCCTTCCAACCAAGTATAATCAAGGTCTTGAGATAGTTTGGTGGTGCCAGGGATGCCGTGGATGTCATCAAAAAGAGTGGCCTTTTGTGAGCTCCTGTGATGGTTCCAGTCCATCTCTAAAAAGAGGACACTACAGAGGAGACTTATGTCTGACAGATACAAGTCTCCAACGTGTATGCTTTTGAGAACACTGGGCCCTGTGCATCCTAGGCAAACGAGACTCATAATGTAGACAAGCAGAAAGACAGCCAAACACATGAGGCGAGACAAGAGAAGGAGATGGGTAGGCAGCAAAACTAACCTGTGAATGTGGTAGGGAACTGTGCCATGGTTCAGTCAGTCTTCAGATAGGCCACACCTAAAACAAAATAATGGCAACAATGGATTAGGTGACTATATCTGCAAATGACCCGGGAATATAATTCACCACCACTGGAGTGATGCGATGCTGACATTGATTCATATCCCATGGAGCAACTTTGACTTATCTGGTGGTGGTGGTGCATACGTTTATTCAAATTAAAAGAAGAGCAGTGTTTCCCAACGTCAGCCTGTTAGGCTTCTTGCTGCTGCATTCACGAGTAGCTAGAATGCAAGAAGCAAGCACACCATGGTCTGGAGAAAGTCCAACCCCAAGGTTGGATGAAAAGGTTGAGGGCACAGAGAGATGCCCAAACAATGAAACAGTTTTATCGGAAGAAATGACCGTTGAGCTTCCACTCAAATACGCCAGTTCCTTTCTGGAGGTCGGAATTTTACCCTTACAGCCAATCGGGTGGCAACCTTGGGAAAACAAATGAGTGCATGTGCCTGTGTGACGCACACACACACACTTTAATCTCCTCTTTATGGCCACCAGCAACTCAATGACAACAACAACCTGAAAGACAATGAAAAAGTACAAGAAATGCCACCAAAAATATTTAAGAAAGAGAAATAGCATATTCTAAGTGCAAGCAGTATCGATAGGTATTCACAGCCCACAAGCACGGCCGATCCCAGCAACCGCCCTTTTCCAGAGACTCGTGGGGGCAAGTCAATCGCTGGCTATTTAATACGTTTCCCCGAGTGATTAGGAGCGATACGAGTCGGCAAATGCAGTTTATGTGCCATGTTGAGCGTTAGCGCTTAGCTTGGGATTTCTTTAGATTGACACTGTGACGTCAATTTATATATTGAGATATCGGCACCAAACGAATACTTCTTAATGGTGATTGCCATGTGCCTACCTAGCCTTTTGCCTATTTGCCTGCTGTAAGCCATTTGCCTACAGCAAAGCCTCTGTAGGCTTTGCTGTAGGCTTTATGATTCAAAATGTATAATAATAGTCGCTAGAATAACAATAGGTTTTCACAGATACTCTGTGAATTCTTAACAATAGAATGAGTGCTTTCTAGCCTGTTATCAATTATAGGCCATAAATCTATGAAAATGAAAAATAAATTGTATGAGATTGGTTGTTTGGAACTAATTTAAAGTATCTGAGAAGATACTAGGATATGAATTAGATTTAAGGCTGAACAATATCTTCCCCAGGTTATGTAGACAATGTGTTCAGATTTATTTGACTAATAGCCCCCTTAGTGCAGGTGATATGGCCTCACGGCCTTTACTGATCAGATAGGTCCATTTACACTAGTATGCATTGAGAATTGAGAAGGCAATTCATACAACATTAAATCATTAGTAACTACTTAACATGTTTTAATACAACGAAATGACACTTTTCTATGTGTTAAGTTTATTATTTTGTGTCACATTTCTTCCTACAACATTTTACACATTATAGTTGGTAATATTCAACAAAAGAAGAAACGTTATTTTGTTGTATCACTGGAAAAGGACTTGGCAAGGATGTGGGGATCCGAGTACAGCTAGCTGACTGAGTGTCTGGGATTGGCTTTTACTTCTGGAAACAAGCAATCCCGGCACATTTCTTTCTTTCTTGCATACTCAGTATGCAAGACCCTTCGTTAGATCCTCATTCAAACACAGTGGCATTCTCTCCCTCCACTGTTCCATGTTCTTTGCCTATTGAAGGGGGAGAGTGTGCGTCTATGTGTGTGTTAGCCTTTGTTCCTATGACCTAGTTCAACTGGTTACTTAGCACCCCCCTACCCTGATTAAAATCACACACACAAACAGAATTGAGGTATACATTTGTATTGGGCACTGAATTTACTGCCTTTACAAAAGAGGAAGCTGATCGTTATTACTCACATACAGATGCCAACACCAATGACTCATCTGTAATACATGTACTTCACAGCCAAGTAGGAAAACTGAATTCAAGTTGAACTCTCCAAACTTGACTAGCAATGAATCCACCCATAGCTCGTCCTTATCCTGGCAGGTTATAGTATGTTGATACGTTGGGCACCATGGAGATAAACATTATCAATATTACTAATAATGTTCATTATTTGAGTATTTGTCAAATTCCAATGCAACATCGCCATTTAATTTTTGAGGAGAGTTCTTTGTCAAGTTCAGGTGGTTCCTATCTAGTGAAAACATCTAAACTCAAAATCTCAATATGCAATTCTCCACGGCATTAACATTGTAAAGTCTGTTATATGAAAGGTGCCCCCCTCAGCTGTGAACCATATTATCTCACCAGAGTCTGGCTGGATCCAGGCTTTAGCATGTATTACAGTGTTTGTCTACTATCAACCCCTATGGCAGATGTAGGTCCCCCAGACAGTCAGAGAGACAATACACAGCTTTTCAAACAGCTTCGACATATCAAACAAATGGGGGATCTTATACCTCCTTTCTTTGTGGAATCCCCTGCCCTTTCTTATACACACACACAACACTCCACAAATCCTCTTTGTCACCGAACGGTTTCCCCTGGTTTTGTAATTATGAAACTAAACCTATCAAGAGTGAGTCAATAAACATCATGTGTCATGTGTTGGGTTGGGTGGACGTAGTGAAGTCAGGACAAGCCTTATGGGCTGCTAGGAGGTATTTAAAAATGGGTTTAATGACGTGCATTACCCCACTGGTCCAACCTTGAATTCAATTCCTTACTGGGTTTGGCTACAGCAACTTAACTCCACCACCACCACCACACCACAACCACAAAGCACCAAGGTGTCAACATTCCAGGGTTGCTGACGGATCAACTATGATGGTGTAATAGAAATTCCTCTGGCCCCTTCTCAGTACCATCCCCAAGCACAACAGTGATCCGAAGACAGACGCACCAGCTCACCGCTTCATCACGCATCTCTACACCGCTGTTCACACGTAACAATTCACATGTGGGCCTTGCTCTTCCTCACACCAAAACATCTGTTCCCCACACACACCCACCCTCAGGCTCTTCCCCAACTTCTCACCACATGGTTGTTAAGGGGTGAGGCATTTTGATGATCCAATACCAATATTGTTGAAGGTGAACTTTTCGCTGTATACAGTCACTGGTATGTTTCAAATCCCATTAAATGCTGAAAACATGGAAAACATCAGGGCTGCAGCTGGAGCTCGTTAAGAGACACCACAGTTTCATACCGTCACGCAAAACGGGGGCGCATATAATCGGAGACGGTTGACAATGGATTGTCGTAATGCGACCCTATTATTTATCTTAAAAGGTGACCATAGTGCACGTATTTGCAGCATTTCCTATATTGCCCAAGAGCAAAATGTGAGTAGATACAAATGCCCATCAGTAGCAGTGGACGTGCAATGTGTAGCACCTAGGTTACATGTTGACTTCTGGAGGTCCATAGTACATCAATGCTGTAGTATTTAAGGTGTTCCTGCATCGCAGCCGCCAGCCAGGCGAAGGGAACCCAGGCGAAGGGAACCCAGGCGAAGGGAACCCAGGCGAAGGGGACCCTGGCTTCCACACTGAAGACCCAGCCTCACAGCACTGCTGATGCTGTGATTTAGCCTGCTGGTCCTGTTCACAGGCAGCCTTAAGCTGCATTAACGAGCTGTTTGTCTTATACAGGCTAATGGACCACAGCAAAAAGCTGTAATGACATCTGTAAACAACATGAGCAACTATCCTTGATAACCCCATGGATAACAACAGATTGATGAAGCTATCAGGCTAGCTGTCCAGACCAGAAGCTAACGTCAGCTCGTTAGCCCGCTCAGGGACATTCTTCCACATCATACATTTTGTATTCTGCTCTTACCTCATAGTCAAATTTCCATTCTATTATTTGATAAAGTAGATCCCTGTGAAATGATGTAGCCATACAATGTATAACCTTCTAATACTTGGCCTTTAATTCACCAAAGCCCTTTCCTGTGAATATCTCTGATCCGAAATCCCGACCGAGGGAGAGTTGGAAAATGGGGTAATGTTCGCGGGATATCGCGAGATTTCAACAAAATTAATATAGAAATGGCAATTGGCGCTTTATCGCGAGATATTGTGCAAGAATACAATTCGATCAACCCACATTATCAAAACATCGTCCTCATAAACACAATGCATATTCAATCATAGTTGGCTGGTGCTGCAAGCAGTGCCATATAAATACTATTGCATATCACCTCTTACAAGCCCATTGCATCTTAGTGTGAATGGTACATGGATATTTACAATCTGAGGTTTTCAAATAAAATCGATGACAATCCTTTTCATAATGCAATCAATTTCACAACGTATGATTGGCTTGATTTTGCATGATGTTGTCAAGAGTAAAACAGGAGCTCCAGCAGTTGGCGGTGTTGCAACCAATTGGCTACAAGCACTCCACAGTTAGCCTGTAAACCAAAGAAGAAGAGCAAGAAGGGGGAACACATAGATGGGAGTTGACTCATGCAACAAACAAAAAAAGAAAAGTCAAATGTCTGGTGTGTACAACGTATTTCAAGCGAGTTTTTCAAAATAATTCACTAGTGGGTTGTGTAGGCTAAGCATCGGTTAATTTGCACAAATATGAAGGGTTTGTACTGCCGACCCGGACAGACTGACGCGGAGACCAAGTTTGTTATTCAAGAGATGGTGAGATGGGCATTTTATATCCCCCGGTTATGCGTGCAGGATTATAAAAGCGAATCCGTTTGAATTGCATTCATTGCCATTATCTGGGTAGATGAATGAAAGCAAGTCAATGAAAAGGAAGCGGAATGTTTTTCAGGGTCTCTGGCTTCATTATCTAATGCCGACGCTGCAGTATCTGCTGTCAAACACATGAGCGTTACTGTCTTCTTGTAGCAACCCCATTATGATGCACAGGGAACAGTTTCAGCTTCATCTAAAACATTCTGACCGAAATTATGTCGGAGAAATTGAATGTAGTAGGCTACGTCTTTAAAGAACAAAACAGCTTGCTGCCAAACAATATGAAATACATATAAAGGTCTACCGCTGCTCAATTGTACGTCAATGTGAGCCTTTTTCCTCAGTTTAATTTCAGTCTTTATCGTTACCCAACTACGGTAAACATCTGTCTGCCTTCATGTCTGTTTTTCTCTCTCCGTTGGATCCGTCTGTCCCTAGTCTCTCCCGGCCAATGTAGACAGTCATCACGTCAGGGTTCAGATGAAGGCCTGTGGACTCAGCCCTTTGGACCTCAAGGTAACTGATGATGATGGCTCCTATATTACACATGCACCCACTCGTTCACTGCCTGCATTCTATTGCTGTTGCCTCACCCTTCCTGCTAAACCTCCAGATATTTTCCTAGCCCTCCATTGTACCCACTGTCCCAACTGTTGTTTAGCAGTTATTTTTATCATTCTCGTCATCATACATTTACATATCAAGCTGCTGTAGGGCCACATATAACAAACGTGATTGGCACGTCTGACAAAGTCTGAAAGTTGGGATTGTTTGGTCAGATCATCAACAGTCGACATCGTCTTTAAACCAGGAAGCAGCTCATTTGTCCCAATTCCCATTGCTACTTCATCGTGGGACTCTGGTCCTCGAAGCCTGATGGGATAACGGAGTAGAATAACTTTAGGAGCAGCAGTTTAGGAGCTCGTATTAGTTCGACCTGCATGAGAAAACTGGAGGCACCCATATTGACACAGGGACGATATCCTGATTCACTAACCGGATCCGAGCGCACTGGAAACCTGGAGCTCCACAATAAAAGAACCTCCAGTAGTTAGCCATATTGCCTAATATATTATTCATATGATCATTTAAATGTTCGTTTTAACAGTTTATGTGGTGTAGTTGACTCTTAACAGCTGATTTGCTCAGTTAGACTATTTGTGACATGGCATTCGACCCATTTTTACAATTGAACCGTCACTGGACTTGTACATCGTGACGGCCTACGTGTTAGAAGCACAGGAGCATTATAATGTTCATTATTATGTTATTAGTCATGATTTTGTTGGTCACTGTTGAATTAATCGTGAAATTATTTTGTCATTTTGGGGAGACATTGTTGTGTTTTTCAAGCGAGACGTGGGCAAAATAAATGGCGGAACAACCCCTGCTGGGTGGGGGGGAATACCTCACTGACTGCGCTGGTTGTGACTTGAATGCATGGTGAGAAAGTCGCCACCGACACCAGTTCATAACATTGATAATACTGCAAAGGCTCAGTGGGCAAATGCAACGTGGGCCATAGGCTAAATCACTTACTGTCTTACCTCAGTCGGCAATAGGTAGTGAATTCACTGACATTAATTAAAATGACTTAATCTTTGAAGATCTTCGAGATTGCTACTTTATCTTCTTTAAAAAGTATCAAAAATACAAAAGATATAAAAAGATAACAATTATTTGTGGAGAAATGCCACTAGATGGCAGCATGCACTAGGTTCTAAAGATACCAGGATCTTTAACTACTGAATGCCAGATGGTGACTCAGGCATCTTGTCTCAAAGTCTAAAACTGCAGAAGCAAAGTGTTTTAGTCTTCTCACTTTGTTTATTTAGGTTATCAACAGATGCAGGCATAATAAAGTAATTCAGTTTTGAATGAATGAACAGATGGCGGCTGTATACAGTGGCACTCGTGGGAGGGGGGGGGGGATACCAATGTGGAGGGGACATGTCTTTTTAACAGTGTTATACTCTTTTCCAAAGTAGATTCATAATGAACATTGCTTTTCGTTTACCAAGCATGTGATTAAAAAAAAAATGCTCTCCAAAGCCAATATCTTATCTTTGCATTTAAGTAAAGCAAATGTCGAAAACACGGTGTATCCTCAGGTTAAACATAAAATCATAAACCTGAGGCTGAAACACCGCTGCACTCTGCTGCATGTCTAAACACAAATCAAATCAGCTGCGCTCGTCCCCGACCTCGAGTGTTGGTTTTTGTCGAGTTTGTTGTGCGTTTGAACGTCATTGGTGACATTGTAGGAAGACCGGCGCGTCGCTGCAGGTCGGCCAGGACGCCGGAAAGAAAAATCCAAACACTTTGAAAGGATCCGGGGCTCAACGGACGAGGTCCGGGCTGACTTTGCACAGGTCACCCTGTGACTGCAACATTTGTCTGGAAGTTGTCTTTGACATCAGACCCAGGTTAAAGTCCTGTAGTGTGAGCGCGGCCTAGAGGCCTCGACCGCCTGGCCGTAGGACCAGGACTTGGATGGCTGCGGGTTAACCCTCCTGTGTGGGGACAACCCTTCACCGGAGTCTTCCCCAGTCCGGACCGCCGCGGTCTGGCAGAGCTGTGGGACGAGGTAGGGGCGGGACCATGTCTTGGGACTCAACCATTGACAACCGTTAGCACTCGTAGTGCTCATGGGCATTGGGGCAGTACCTCGAGCAGCTCACTGTTGACCGGCTCCTGGGGACACTCTATGAACTTCTGTGTGCAGGACGGAGTAGCTGTATGATGAAACGTGATCATATAATTCACTGAAACCCAAGAATCAGTTTAAAGTGCCAAGCTTCTTGGCTCATGGTTGGCGCTTCAGAGACTGCTAAGGGACAAGTGATCACTCCACATTTGGGTTCGAGGCTGATCATTGACTTTGCCTGCTTATGCTTTTCTACTTTTGATTTTGTCGTTTCAAATGTATTGGTTTTAAACCATTTTAGTTGTATCCATGTACTATTTGTATCATTCTCTGTATTGATCATTACATCAGAATTTTAATTTATTCAGCAGTTGTTTACTGCCGAATACAATTCTGGGTTATAACAGGGTTAACATTTGACTGTATATCTTTCTGTTTCCCATCTGTTTCAAGTTGCTAGGCGACCTAGGTATCCAGAGGGATTTGATTCCGGTTGGTCGAGAGGTAGCAGGGGTTGTCCTGCAAGGTGACACTTTCTTTTCTTTATTGTCATTGCACACCGCACAAATAGTACTACAAAATGGAGTCTAAAAGTAATATCTGTACAGGTTTGAAAGTGTGGGTTATAACAAAAAGGGGTGCAGTATTAATTGCATATTATATGAATATATAAAATACAAATACAGGTGAAAATACAAAACAGATATATTTGATCATTATTGTTAATAATACGTAAAAAGTCAAATGTTTTGGCACGTACTATGCTTTGTGTTCTCTGTGTTGTGCAGTTGGGTCCCGGGTGTCGTTCTTCCAGCCGGACGATGAAGTTGTAGGTGAGGAAGGCTCATTTCCATCAACCGGTACTCACACAGTCCACAACATCCCAGGCACTCGTATGGAGACATCGACCACATGGCCCAGGGAAGCCATGCCTTTTAATAGGGTTTTATTGCAGTAACAACAAGGTCTAGTGCAGAATAGACCTCTCTTTGCAGGATTTATACTTGTTTACTTAGGGCAGAGCAAGTGACTTCCTATACCCTCACATGGCCAGCTGAGGTATGTGCTGTGTCAGGTGGCCATTTTGGTTCCTTATGCAACATTCAGACTTATTACTTTTTGACGAAGCTTCATTTATATCTTTCCAAAAAGGGCTTTAGAAATGTGCAGGGTTCTAGGTTATATTGAAACCTTTCAAATGTAGCATGACCGCATCTTTTATGAAGTTGTTGTGCTAGTCATTTGCCTAATTAGCAATCAGTGGAAACTCAATGCAAAGCAATAAAAACAATCTGTGCTCCCTTTATTTAAATGTTCCTTTGTTTAATATGTTTACAATAATCAATATATATTTGTGTGTGTGTTCCTATATGCATGTGGCTGTTGTTTAGTGTGGCTCTGGCTCTGTCTGTGTATATTGGTGATTTTGTAAATGAAACCTGTCTCTGCAATGCTGTCTTTTCCCAGGTATTCTGCCTTTGGACTATCCCTGCTCTGGACTGTGTGATGTCATCGATGTAGATGAACACCTTCTTGGTAATCCATGCATACACATGTGCATGTAGCCATGCTTGTCTAGCTTAAAGTAAAAAATATATCAAATTGTATTAGTCTTTATTAGATACACTGAGATTACATTCATTGTATTATAAGCAAACCATTGTTAATCGTGTGTGTGTGTGCGTGCCTTCTGTGTATGTCTATTTGTTTTACAGTACACAAGCCAGAAAAGTTGAGCTGGACATGTGTTGCAGGAGCGATACGTGATGGTGTGTGTGCCTATACGGCGCTACACACGCACGCTCGAATGGCCGCTGGACACACACTCTTGGTCATGGACGGAGCCAGCGTATGACGAAAACTATTTGTGTGAGTGTGTGTGTTTGTGTATGTGTGTGTGTGTTTCTGTGTAATTTACCTAGCACCTTTTTTCTTCTCAGACATTTGGCCTCCTGTGTATCCAGCTAGCTGGTTACCATGGAGTCAAAGTCTTGACAACCTCACACACGCCACAACAACACACATTCCTGGAACAACTACGGCCAAGTTTAGGTCTGTATTGAATCTCCACACATTTCTTTCTTTATTTGTATTTGACATCAACAGGAGAAAAAGGCACATGTGGCTAGCACAATTGCAAGCATGTATATGTGACAATTTGAATTATAAAAAAAAAAAGTTCCCGCTCGTCAACTGTGATAAGGTTGTTGCTATATTACACCAAAATGTAATTCCTGATAACAATAAAACCTGCAATATAAAGAATGCTTAAAGCTCCTGGAGACCTTTTCCACACTTTCGTTTCATTCTTTGTCCCTGATTCCACATCTCTTTCAACCTATTCTGTCTCTTCCATTTCCTCTCTCCTCCCTCTTTTTCTTTATTAAATGCTCTCCATTCAGGAGTTCAAGAGCCTCTAGTAGGTGAGATAATTCTTTCAGTATTTCCAACTTGTCAAAGTACTGTCTTTCTTTTTCTCTTACATATTTCTAAATAGCAGGTAAATATGTCTGTGGTCACTGTCCGGCACTGTTGTTCTTCGGCATATTATACTATTCTTTTTTGATTGCTAAGAATAATAATAAATATGACCTGAAAACGAAACTGATTAGTTTTATAGTGTGATAATTCTCCACCACCCTAGCTGCAGTCATTGTTAATCGGAGAGACTATTTAAAGTTGACGTTCCTTTGTGTTTGTAGCCAGGGTGATTCCAGTGTTTGAAAGCTCTTCGGACCTGCTTTCAGATGTTCTAGAGGAAACCGGGGGATTAGGCGTGGATATAGTCATAGACACTGGAGGTGAATACACTGGGTGTGTTTGTATGTCCACTGAAGGGCTCATTGAGTAATTTGAATGTGTGAATAAAAATGCAAATTTGCGTTTCCCTTAGACTCAGTGCTTTCATTATGTGTTTGACATTGTCTGATAAGCAAACCTTCTTTAATCTAACGTGTGTGTGTGTGTGTGTGTGTGTGTGTGTGTGTGTGTGTGTGTGTGTGTGTGTGTGTGTGTGTGTGTGTGTGTGTGTGTGTGTGTGTGTGTGTGTGTGTGTGTGTGTGTGTGTGTGTGTGTGTGTGTGTGTGTATCTGCCACACGCATGCCACATATGTGTGTGCACATGCTCAGTGCGTCTCCAGGAAGATGAAGGGTCAAAGGGAAAGCGCCTCCCTCACAAGCATGATGTCATCAGCGTGCTGGGAGTTGGGGGTCACTGGGTGACCTCACACCAGGAGCTGCAGGTATTTGGGTGCTAAGCAACAGAGAAAATATATGATGCCCAAATGAATGGTATGGATGGATTCTGCCGGGTCAAGTAAAAAGGTGGACTCTAAATTGTTGCAACGTTTTTTTTTTTTTTACAATAATTTAGGCAAGTTCAGAACAGATGGTGCTTCTTCCGTAACGATTGCTATCATATCATTTATTGGATGTGGACAGTGAAAGGGTTATTTGATGAGACTAGATGATCATCTAGATTGGTCCTATCTTTACGTGTGTGGTTAATGTGAACGTGTGCGTCTCCTGACAGCTTGATCCCCCAGATTGCCGACTGCTCCACTTGAAGTCGGCCTCCGTGACTTTCCTCAACCAGGAAGTGTGGACCGCGTCGACCGCGCAACAAGGTCGATACCTCCGTATCCTTCATGCTCTGCATATGTCACTCACGCATATAGTACTACACGTACAGAGACACCATACCGACCACCAAACACATGTACAGAGACACCATACCGACCACCAAACACATGTACAGAGACACCATACCGACAGCCACCAAACACATGTACAGAGACACCATACCGACAGCCAAACACATGTACAGAGACACCATACCGACAGCCAAACACATGTACAGAGACACCATACCGACAGCCAAACACATGTACAGAGACACCATACCGACCACCAAACACATGTACAGAGACACCATACCGACAGCCACCAAACACATGTACAGAGACACCATACCGACCATCAAACACACGTACAGAGACACCATACCGACCACCAAACACATGTACAGAGACACCATACCGACCACCAAACACATGTACAGAGACACCATACCGACAGCCAAACACATGTACAGAGACACCATACCGACAGCCAAACACATGTACAGAGACACCATACCGACAGCCAAACACATGTACAGAGACACCATACCGACAGCCACCAAACACATGTACAGAGACACCATACCGACAGCCAAACACATGTACAGAGACACCATACCGACAGCCAAACACATGTACAGAGACACCATACCGACCACCAAACACATGTACAGAGACACCATACCGACCACCAAACACATGTACAGAGACACCATACCGACAGCCACCAAACACATGTACAGAGACACCATACCGACCACCAAACACATGTACAGAGACACCATACCGACCACCAAACACATGTACAGAGACACCATACCGACAGCCCAAACACATGTACAGAGACACCATACCGACAGCCAAACACATGTACAGAGACACCATACCGACAGCCACCAAACACATGTACAGAGACACCATACCGACAGCCAAACACATGTACAGAGACACCATACCGACCACCAAACACATGTACAGAGACACCATACCGACAGCCACCAAACACATGTACAGAGACACCATACCGACAGCCACCAAACACATGTACAGAGACACCATACCGACAGCCACCAAACACATGTACAGAGACACCATACCGACCACCAAACACATGTACAGAGACACCATACCGACCACCAAACACATGTACAGAGACACCATACCGACAGCCACCAAACACATGTACAGAAACACCATACCGACAGCCAAACACATGTACAGAGACACCATACCGACAGCCACCAAACACATGTACAGAGACACCATACCGACAGCCAAACACATGTACAGAGACACCATACCGATAGCCACCAAACACATGTACAGAGACACCATACCGACAGCCAAACACATGTACAGAGACACCATACCGACAGCCACCAAACACATGTACAGAGACACCATACCGACAGCCACCAAACACGTGTACAGAGAAGGAAATCTTTTCAAACAACACCACATGGATTCTCCTACATCCTCAATTTAAAAGGCTCAAATACTTGTACTGGCTTTGCAGGTACCCACAAACCTATGTGAACGTAACCAGCAAAGATTATCATGCGTGATCATGTTGTGTCTTAACAGTCTCTGGTAGACATTCTGAAGGACATAATGGAGAAGCTGTCTGCTGGAATACTCGGGTACACTCATTTGTCTCCTTCCACATGGTTACTTTTTAACAGGGCTCATGATTTACCATTATGGCTTCAGAAAATATATGTTTTACGCAGTACGGCAATGATGACATGACCAAGAAATTGTGTACGATTGTTTGTCCTTGCACAACAAAACAAGGATGTTTAACCAACTGTTTTCACGGAATTGAATTGAAACTGAACAGAGGTAACAGATTGTATCCAGATGCATGCAGCAGGACGCTTTCACAGAACAAAACTTAATATCTGAATACTCAAATCAATAATATGTGAAAAAATGTAAATTCTATAAAACATAGAATTTATACTCATTCAATTTCTTTCCAGTAAATAATGCATCATTACAGTGTATGTCACCATGGTGATTTGTAACGCTTTCTAACGCTGTGTGTGTGTGTGTGTGTGTGTGTGTGTGTGTGTGTGTGTGTGTGTGTGTGTGTGTGTGTGTGTGTGTGTGTGTGTGTGTGTGTGTGTGTGTGTGTGTGTTGTATGTAAATATTAACTTTATTCTCTTACTAGACCCGAGCCTGAGGAGGCGGTCCCTCTGCAGGAAGCCACTGTTGTCATGGAGATGGTCCAGCGTTGCCAGAAAAAGAGTGCTGTAGTTCAGTTCTGACAGCCTCGGTAGGTATAGGATGCTAATCCCGTGTTTAAATCCTTGCATTTGACATCATAGAGACTTTCTGGACTCCACTGGATCAAACAAAGGGCATGTTGGTCTACACATGTTCTGATTATGGTAGCAAATGGCAACTAGTGCGATATGACAATACTGAAAATCATAACCCATGAGAAAAACATCATATAAAAACAATAGAATATCTTCAATTCAGATATTTTCTACTTTTTCACTGTGCTGCTTCCTTTTTTCCCACTATATGTCTCCCTCATCTATCAGCATGGAAGAAGACCACCATACAAATGCTAAAGCTACAATCAGCTTCCAGATACCGTTTCCCTGATGATCCCAACCCCTGATCACTAATCTATGTAAATTCAGATGGTGTGGCTTCGATGAAGATGGCTGGCTGTTGACTTATGTCTAATCTATGGCTGTTGAATGTCTCATGTCCCAACATGTGTTTCTATGTACAACACGTGAAATAATAAAAGCGCTTTGTGTATTCCTCTACCCTTTCAGAACCGCAATGCTTCATTTTCTATTTCTTTTGACGGTGTTACAAGGTTTCTCAAATGTGTTTTTCGTATATTTTCATTGAATTAATTTTGGTCTTCCACGATCATGGCCTGGTTGTGATAGGCTTGTGAGAGTGAGATCCCATAGGTACAAACGGCTCACCGCAACGACACTGGGACCACACTCCATGATGACGCTGTCTCTCACCTGCTCTCCCCACAAAGTTGCCCAGTGGGATGGGCGACAGAATTTGAGTCTGGTGCTATTTCCCTGGTGCTAAAAGCACTGGCTTTGTTCAGTTCATATTTGTTACAACACAAAAGACGTGGAGAGAACAGGTTCCCTGCATATTCAGATAGTCCCGTTTGTTTGCCTCGCATCAAACGCTTATCACCGCGGCCAGCGTGCTCGGAGCCCGCGGGACAATGCGATCATGAGGGCAGCGTAATCCCCTGGGTCCGGGGAACACACGGGCACCAGCTGCTGCGCGTTGAGCCCACACACACAGGCCTGCCAAGGAAAGACATTGCTGTCTACATGTATTTCCGACTTTCTATGTCTGGAAACAAATAAAAGGTATAGGGGTTCAGTCATCAGTTCGATTTTCTTTTCATTGATAACTTTTGGGAAAATGTGATAATGTAAAAGAATGAGCCATGTGTGCCAGCCATGTGCTGTTGTGGTGTGCTTTCTTCACATAGCCCTGTCAATAGAAGTCGTATCCGACATGATTCCGTCTGAAAAACAATTATTTTATCCAATATTATTGTATAAATAAGTCTTCAATGTGAGCATGCTGCCAGATCTGTTATTTGATACTGCGTATTAGTAACGTATTTTGGCAGGGTGAAGTAGCTATAAATAAGTATGATGATCTCCGCCATCAGAACATGGGCAGCAGAGTGGCGCAGCGGAAGCGTGCTGGGCCCATAACCCAGAGGTCGATGGATCGAAACCATCCTCTGCTAAGTCAAATTTATTTTAAACTGCAACCGAAACCTTATACAACTTTTTAATACAATGGAGTCGAGATTTTGTGGATATTGTAATCGCAGGGGAGATATTTTAGTCTTTCGCAGAAAATGTATTTTTACCTTTAAAATAACGAAACGTCATTGAAGGGAGGGACATTTAATTTAGTTACCTACCAATTTAATAATGTACGTTCGTATACGATCAATGTTTTAATGAATTTTATCAGAACATTAAACCCCTTAAACATGGTCTGGAGGATCTGACTGAAGTACTTCAAAGTCGATGATCAATGAGATTAGCAACATTTATCCCGTAGAAACTACACGCAGCACTGTTCAAATTATAAATCCACGGGTGTCAATCACAGACTGTGTGACACCATGTTGTTAGTTACGGAGCAAAACTGAATTTAAATGTTGAAAATGTCCAACTGTCAATTCGAACAACTCAATCGTGCACGAGATACACACAGAAACACTGTTCACTACTCTCTGTGTACATGCTTCATTTTCTGTTGCCACTAGCAACAATGAACTGACCCCAAATAGTATCCAATCAGAAGACGGCACGGGTTTTCGTTGACCAATTAAAAGCATTTCTGATGTGATGGACGTGTATTTCAACCAGTAGGGTTCATTTTCTCTGTGGGTATAAAGAGATCTAGCCGCTTTAGGGTTAGCTAGTTAATCCGTTGAAGCCAGAGTGCGCACTACAGTACAAGTCGGTGTGAAATTGTTCATTAATCAAAATGAGAGAAATCGTCCATTTGCAAGCCGGCCAATGTGGTAACCAAATTGGAGCGAAGGTGAATTCATTTTTGTATTGCTTCAATGTGATTAGATATAATCTTATGTTTTAGGCGCGGAGGTCAGTTGGCTAAAGCTAACTTTAGCTTCAGTGCACATAGATACCATTGTGTTTGCGTCAGTAGCTAAGGTAACGTTTTTCAATTAACGACATGTTCCTTCGTTCTTAATTCCAGTTTTGGGAGGTGATCAGCGACGAACACGGAATCGACCCGACAGGGACGTACCACGGGGACAGCGACCTGCAGCTAGAAAGAATTAACGTGTATTACAACGAGGCAACAGGTAACCTCGCCATGGTTGGCGCAGCGGGAGCGGACAGGGTTTCACGTCGCATGACTGAACAGAAGGGGGCGTACGCGAAAACATTACCGTTAAATTGGGCGCACTCGTTTGTCTGGGTAAAAGAGCGCTCGGTTTTCCTCGTACGATGCGATTCATTAAACATTGCAAAGTTTATTTATTTTTTATTGAACTGCAACGCGACTTATTTTAAGGTCTGAGGACCTCAACATGTAATGTCGGGACGGTGTGGCTGAGTTGGTGTAGCCCGGCGTCTGACGACTTTTCCCGCCATGGGGCTTTACGACGCGACGTCACGTCACGGAGCAATGCGTTAGTTGTTATGTTGGTAGTGAGGATGTTGAAGGAATTGGTTTAGTACTTAATCGTGAAATGACTGTCATTATAGGGAGACGTTGTTGTGTTTGGAGCTTGCCACATCGTTTCTCATGCGGGACGTGGGGGGGGGGGGGGGGGGGGGGGGGGGGGAACAATGATTTGATTAGCCTAAGGGGTCATCTTCCGTTGCCTTTTATTTTTTATTTTTTGCATTTTACTGTACACACTCTGGTCCCCTCAAAATGGCCGAGGACCGCCAAATCAGAGGCGGTCCGCACCATGTTAACACAACGTTAACATGGTGGGGTTTATTAAAGCATTGTGGTTCCTAGGACCTTCTTTCAAATATGTGCATCGTACGTGTTCGTTACCTACTCACAAACGAAGGGTAGTCGCTGCTTTTTAAATGTCCCAACTTCAGATGCAATAACGCTAAGTAATTACGATTTGAGGATAAGTCATTGACTTTGTTGAGCGGTGCTCTATTATCTTTCAATTAGCGGGGTGACGTTTATTATATCTAGGCTTTTCTTCAAATATTTCTTCATTTTCCTAATTGGTTCGAAATTAAACATTATTTTAAAAGGCACCCGTATAAGCAATGGCTTCTTCTAAACAAGCAAAATAAAGATCAAACATAATTTTACATAGATGCCACAGAATATACGTGTAGGTATGTTGTTCAGTCTCCAGCTCTACAATTGTCTTGCTCTTCTATAGGCAAATGATGCTAAACTAGCACCCAACGCACATGCCTAACTCTTAAATGACATGAAAACATCCCTGTGTTTGTTTCAAGGTGGCAAATATGTTCCCCGCGCTGTGCTGGTCGACCTGGAGCCCGGCACCATGGACTCTGTGCGGTCCGGGCCCTTTGGACAAATCTTCAGACCAGACAACTTTGTCTTTGGTGAGGCTTTGGCACCGCTGATTGTCTACACTAGCAATACTACTCTTGTGTCCAATGCCTATGAAGGCTGTTGACATTTAGTTATCCAAGTTGTTGTGTGACGATGCATTACATAGTATAGGTTCTTAAGGTTTTTCCTAAACTTAAGAGTGTGTTCATTAAAAGCTTCATAGAATCACGCTTGGGTTCTCAACTCAAAGAAAAAGTTATCCACACAGTAATACTCTTACAGTTTCTGAATAAACCCTGAATATTAACTTTTGGCTCTTTTGCTGGTGTTGAATAGGCCAGAGTGGCGCTGGAAACAACTGGGCCAAGGGCCACTACACTGAGGGGGCTGAGCTTGTGGACTCTGTGCTGGACGTGGTGAGGAAGGAGGCGGAAAGCTGCGACTGCCTGCAGGGCTTCCAGCTCACCCACTCCCTGGGTGGGGGCACCGGCTCCGGCATGGGCACCCTGCTCATCAGCAAGATCCGCGAGGAGTACCCCGACCGCATCATGAACACCTTCAGCGTGGTGCCCTCTCCCAAGGTAGGATGACGATGTCGAGGAGTCCTCACTGGCTCATTATCATACAGCGCGCGAGTCGTTTTTCCCGTTTCCTGGGACAACAACGTGTCTCCCATCACCCGGCAGGTATCGGACACGGTGGTGGAGCCCTACAACGCCACCCTCTCCGTGCACCAGCTGGTGGAGAACACGGACGAGACGTACTGCATCGACAACGAGGCGCTGTACGACATCTGCTTCCGCACTCTGAAGCTGACCACGCCCACCTACGGCGACCTCAACCACCTGGTGTCGGCCACCATGAGCGGCGTCACCACCTGCCTGCGCTTCCCCGGCCAGCTCAACGCCGACCTGCGCAAGCTGGCCGTCAACATGGTGCCCTTCCCCCGCCTGCACTTCTTCATGCCGGGCTTCGCCCCGCTCACCAGCCGCGGAAGCCAACAGTACAGGTAGGAAGAGCAAAAAAACATTCAAGTGTATTGCATGGGCCACTGAGTCGCGTTAATGAGCGATTGTGGCGAGCCAGTTTTGAGTTGAAGCTGAGGTCCTATTCTGCATGGCCAAAACAATGCTATGGTATGTCAGCGTAGAAGTGGGCTCTTTTTTATTTATTTTTGGGGAGGGGGGGTGTTTGGGAAACGGTTCTAAACGTTAACGAGTGTTGTTCTCCCCCCGATCTCCAGAGCGCTGACGGTTCCCGAGCTCACGCAGCAGATGTTCGACGCCAAGAACATGATGGCGGCGTGTGACCCGCGCCACGGCCGCTACCTGACTGTGGCGGCCATCTTCCGCGGCCGCATGTCCATGAAGGAGGTGGACGAGCAGATGCTCAACGTGCAGAACAAGAACAGCAGCTACTTCGTGGAATGGATCCCCAACAACGTGAAGACGGCCGTGTGCGACATCCCGCCCCGCGGCCTCAAGATGGCCGCCACCTTCATCGGCAACAGCACGGCCATCCAGGAGCTGTTCAAGCGCATCTCAGAGCAGTTCACCGCCATGTTCCGCCGCAAGGCCTTCCTCCACTGGTGCGTAGGACAAACATTGCTATACCTGACCTGCCACTGGATTCGGCCGTCCTTTATGGTTTGGTTGGTCCAAGTCCCCATCCAAATGTTTGCAACCTTGAACGATGGCAAACGTGACTTGTGTTTCCCTGTCCGCTGCTAATGAGAAACTAGGGAAATGAGACACCTGGGAAGGGCTGGGCACACAAATACAGGTTGCTTAGTAACCACGACAATAACGACAGCTGGTAAGCTTTTACTCTGGAGAGACAATGGATGATGCCATTATGGCTCCACCCATTTTGCCACAGTGTATTCTCTATGGGAATGAGGTGAAACTCAATTCATCTATCTGTTGGAGGTTCAACATGGCAGGTGTTGTCTAAATGTCGGTCTTTCGGTAAGCCTCCTAATTGCCATATATGGTCAGTCCTTACTCGGGCCAGTGGCAAGTAGCAGGATTATTTTGGCTGACTTTTTCCGCCTGGCCTGACTTCAGACAAAGTTTTATTTGCACACCAATGATTTGGCAGTGGTGTGTCTTTCAGATAATTGGCTGTAGTCGTAATAGCATGTGCTTGTCCACTGCAGGTACACCGGTGAGGGTATGGATGAGATGGAGTTCACCGAGGCGGAGAGCAACATGAACGACCTGGTGTCTGAATACCAGCAGTACCAGGACGCCACCGCAGAGGAAGAAGGGGAGTTTGAGGAAGAGGAAGAAGAGGCGGCATAGAGGGTCTACCCTGTCTTCTATGTCCTGCTGGCCTCGGTCATTTCCTTCTCCCTTGTTTGTCACTGTTCATTGTTAATGAATTTTAAACTACCTGACTAAAATGTTTAACCCCATCTTTTGTTTCAATCTGATGCAATTTATTTCTTTTAAATGACAGTCCTGCTTTGCATTGTTCTGCGTTTCGACTCTTAGTGTTTTTTTGTATCTGCATAGTTTTTAATGCTTCTATGCCTTGTTTTAATTGATCAAACTTTTTTTTTTTTGCTTTAAATTAACTGGAAAAAAGATGCAGCACCATGCCACTTTCAAAGTGTATCTTATGGACTATTCTCCAATGTTTGTTTTGGTTGTATGTTTGGAGATTAGGTTTTGGAACTGACTCGTGGATGTTTCCCTTGTTCAAATAAACCTGTTTTAACATACTGATTTGATGCTATTAGATGTCGAACCTAAAATGGCCGTCAGACTGGAGCCAAGCATAATGAATAAGGGGTCCTCTTCTAGGCCTCGGCGTTTAAACCTGAGCCGGTCCGATTTGGGTTATTGGATCAAATCCTGAAACTGGGTGGTTCACATGGGCATCAGATCAGGTAATATTCTAGCTTTAATCTGGATCACATCTTCAAAATGTGTAGTTCAAACGGACACCACTGGATTGGGGTAATTTAGATCCTAGATATCTGTAAATAAAAGAATATCATACACAAAATAACATTGATCACTCATTAATCCAACATGACCTTAATCGCCTTCAACTAAATCGCCACTTGTCCATCTATAATCGAAATGCAAACCAAAAAGTGTTGAATTACCTTGTGTGGCCCTGATGTCACGGTGTCCTTCGCTGTTCATCCAATAGGTGGCGCTATGTAGTCCTATGACGGTTTAACGTGTTATACAGTCCATGAAAGATAAAATGTATCGCTGCAAACGGAAAGCCGGCCACACTGATCTAATGTATTTTTAATGCTCATTACAAAAAGGTTAAAATATCTTACCATAATTTGGTAGTTGCAGTTTAAGAGTGGACAACCTATTAATACATACAATTTGAAGTTTGAAATTGTGTATTGTTGCAGGAAAGGATTAAAAACGTTTGTTTGACTACTGATTTGAGACCAATGTTCGGTGCAGAAGCTAAACGAACAAGGATTTCATCGCGTTCCCCTCGGCTCCACATCTGGAAACGTTGCATCACTGCTAGAGCCAGGATATGGGAACCAAACGGGCGCAGCTGCATTTAGGGCCAGGCCAGAGCCTTGCATTTCGAGTTCGGCCGCAGCAGTGGTTTTCTGTGGGGAAAAGATACCCCGTGTGCTTATGTCATACAGGCGGCCAACAGCCGTATAACCCGTCCCTGTTTTAATGGAATGAATGACTGGACTTTCAAAAGCTTCTTAAAAATAGATGCATGTTGAAAGAAGACATCAACCCACGTGGAAGACGCGTTTTACGCGGAATAATGACGTCATCTATTAAGATTGTATAAAGTTATACACAGTGTTGATCGACTGCGCGGAATAAGTCAATTTGTATGTGTAAGCTGCAGCATGCACATTGTTTGACCAATTCGGTTTACATCCGTGCGCTCCATGAGCAACTCCCCGTACCGAGGGCTCTGGATGCAGCGCGCTGCGTGCGTCGGGCCGGCCGCCAGAGCGCAGACATCGCAGGGTCATCTGAAGTGCCAGATCACGAGTGAACTCCGGCGCCACAGACCAATCATTAACACTGGATGGGACATTTCTGACGGTGCAACGACGTCTCGCCTTGGATCGGGTAGGTGAAGCCCGTTTTGCTAAGCATTAGGACCAGTCTGCCGGCGTGAGGAACAGAAAAAGTTGAGCTGAACGGAAATCACGAGCCTCCGAAATATGTAGCGAACCGACGTCTTTTCGTCTCGGCTCAAAACTAGTGTTTCTGGCGTGATGGGATCTATTGGATTGGATTGACATTGTAAACACCTTTATTTTACGCTTTTAAATTTGCGTCACACGCATTTGGCCACACGCCAAACTTGATGCCAAACCGCGAGATGGCTCATCGTCTGGACGTCACAAAGAGACCAGACATGGTCAGCAACACTTCAATCAACCTACTTTAGTTTACGTCGATTTGACAACCAATAATGCTTCCATGGTGGACTCAATCATGGTTAACCGTTGGTGAAACACCCGTGTCCGCCCGCAGGTAGGACACTGATCCAGGGAACGGATCCTCCAACGCGTGACGCCTTGAATGGATGGGTCTGGTGTGAACACGTGACTGAAGGGGCTCCATTCATGATGCATTTGTCTCACCATGTCATTCCCTCGTACGCTCACTCGATGAATTCCTGTACATCATTCTTTACGAGAATACTTTAATGCGAATGTGAAGGCCAATATAATGATCATTTAGGCAGTGTCATATTTTGTCATATTGCCAAATGGGGAGGCCATTGTTGCTTCAGCCCTCACTTTGATTTGTTCAAGTCCATGAAAATAGTCTTGAGATCTGACCTCATTCCTGTGTCTTGAACCATCAAGAGGTTGCTCCAAGTGAACCCACCCTTGCAGCAGTATGACTGGTCTGTCATGAGAAAGACCAGTGGGTCGTATGGGTTTTCTGAGAAGAGTGTGTACTGACACATATGCTAGGTTACCACTTCCTCTCACTTGGTTCCACTAACTTCCAGTCGAATCTTGTAATTCACACAAATTACATTTCACATTCTCGAGTGATATGCACTTCTTAACTTCTAGTTTCATAGCACCCCACGTTCCACACTAGCGGTTTACAATGCATACCGCAATTGTAAACGTATAGTTACACCGCACAAGTTAACTTCTAGTTCATAGCATGGGTTTCAATAGCACAAGTTTATAATGCAAAGCAGAGGTTTGCATTACATAACACATGTTTAAACTACTAAACACTTATTTATATTGCAAAGCACAGCTTTAAACAACATGATAGCACATGTTTTATTAACAAATCACAAGTTTATACTTCTAGCTATGTAGCATAAGTTTATACTTCCAGTTGGATAGCACAACTAAAAATAGCATTGGAAATGTTTAAACCACATATTGCATAGCAGAGGTCTTAAGTGCTCTTGGTCTGCTATGTAACCGCCCATGTAAACATAGCTAGTGCTTGTGTTCTGATGTTTTTAGTTCCCTCACAATTCCGTAGGGAAGAGCAGAGTTTTTTTCCACCATCGTTCAGGAGTTCCCAACATGGGCCACCTGGGCGCTGCCTGACAACGCACTGAACCTCTGAAAGCTCTTAGCACACCGGGGGATCCTTTCCTTACATTTTGTTCTTCCCTTCAACATGGGCTGGGAAAATAAGCTAGGTAACGTCAACTCACTCCAAAGTGTTTTCTCAATGAGGAAAGTGGGACTGTGAATTTATTTTGCTGAAGTAGGAGGCTGGGTTGACATTTAAATGATTACACTGCCTCGGTTCTTCTTCAGAGCAGCTAAATGACTCATTGGTTCTCTGACTGCAAGGAACCAAGAACTATTTCAGGCCGTTGGTTTCCTTGGTCAGCAATAACCTTTTAATGGAGACCATTGGATGGGGTATTTCTAGATTGGACAAACCTTTTTTGCTCAATGATGCACCAGAAATGATGTCACTAACAGTGAAAAGCGTTGACATTCCGTCTCAACGATATTTAATCTTTGTTCTGCCGTCCATGAGAAAGACAATGTAAGGAATGTCTTCTTTCAACGGAATACATTCTGCAGCAGTTTACAAATATTCTATTCTAGCTGTAGCCTGTGAACACTTGAACAGTGTGACATAGGCCTCAACACAAATCCTAGCCACTAGTAGCATACCATGAACATTATCATGTGTCACATCAGGCCTTCCTTAAAGCCCCTAGCAGTTTGCTCAAAGATTTGTTAGCCTTAAAATGAAATGTCCTCACTTTCAACTTTTTATCTATAACAGTTCAATCTCAGCTTCAGTTTCCTTATTATAATATAAGTTCCAAGGAAGGCTCGGATTAGTTTCAGGGAACAATTTTATTCTTTGAATGGATTTATTTAATAAGAATTGTCACTGTAAATTCAAGAAAAAAAAGTGAATATTCCCTGGGGCTTTTACTTGTTACTTGTGAATTAGCCATAACCAGGGAAGCAGTCAATCCCTTCTTTGTTTGCCCCCCTGAAATAGAAGCCAAAATTCACTTACATAGTTTCAATAAACCATTCATTCACCCAGTTACTCCACTAACCACTTATATGCATCATCATCTCATAAAGGGGACATTTGCCTGGTCTTTGTAAACTGTACCAAATGTCAAACGGCTAAAGCGAATATATTCTCTGTATCCTCTAGGGTTGGAGGTTGGAACCAGAGACTAGATGGTTCAACTCTCATGAAGTCATTGATTCAGGGTTGTCTCATGACTGTTGATGAGGACACAATATAACTCTCAATCCCACTGGCTCTAACTAACTTTAAAACCAACGCCACCGTTGACTTGCGTCTCTACAAGCATGTCTCACACATGCTTTAAAGAGTGTGTAAAGATAAGCTAGATGGTGCTTTATTCGTATCGGCTGGGAAGTTGTTTATACAAGTATACTGTTTTAGAACATCAGTGTTATTTTGGTCTTGCTATAGCAGCAGAATCTATAGCTGTACCCTACATGCACTGACAGAGAGGAAGTGGTGTGTGTCAGGGGAAGGAGAATCAGGAAGCTCTGCTTGACGTTTTAAACTAAGTTGAGTAGTCGTCTTCCTCTTTTCTTCTAGTTGTTTGTGTGGCTGCTGCATTTTATTCAAGGATGAACTGAGGGGCTTGTTCTATGATAGCCTCAACAAACAGCTGATTCCTCAACTGACGCAGAACGAGTAAGTATAACTAGCTTCTAGATTCAACATATTTGATTGTTCATTAAATTTGTAATCTATTTCTATGAAACCGTGTGTCGAACCTTTGGGTCTTCCGTGGATTCAGCCGTGTCTGTGTAAGATCACCCGTTATTACATGTTCTCATTTCTTAAAGGTATCACATGACTGTGAAATTCAGATCCTCTTGCATAAGGTTCAGCCACAAAACAGGTTTACATCTTAATGCGTCCCTCTGCATCGATTACTCATAATGACGATACGTTGGCCAAACGTGTGATCACTGGGCCGCTAAAAATGCAAAGCCAGTCTGGTTTGGGTTAGAGTTGCTGTAGCAACAGTTAACGATACATTTATTTGGGCACCTGTGGAGCTCCACATGTGCATTTTCCAAAAAAGAAAAAAGTTTTAAAGTCAAAGGCTGGATTTACTTAGACCCTGAAAAGCCATGTATGTGAATCTATGCCAGACCCTCCCGTAATGATACCTTTACGGTTAGTGCTGTCTCTTCGCCATCCCAAGTGTATTCGTATAACAGAGTTGCCCTTAAAACCAGGGCTTCCTTTTCAGAAAACACCAGAGGTGGGAGAGCACCTGGTGTTTGAAATAACCATATCCCACTAGAAATGCCACATGATTATTTAAATGCAGGTCAGGTTTAGTGCTGCTTTCATTGGTATCTACAAACCATTAATCTAGCTCTAGAATGGTCCACTTATGACATTTGTCTTGAGATTTATATTAATTGCTATTTGATTTTATATATAGTTGTATGGTAAAGGTTAGTTGTCTGTACTTGAGTCGTAAAGCATCCTTTTTTCCATGAGGAACATATATATAATATATCTGCTCTGTGAACCAGGAAGTACCTCTGAGGTGGGCATGTAAAAGCACCCTGCATAATTTCGCAGAACTCAAGGCCTGCTCTGCTCTGCTTTGTTGTTCAAGTTGGGGGTGTTAAACAAACATGGAGGAAGAATTGAGTCAGTACTTTGACCTAACAGCTCAGCATCAATATGGCATTGATCGAAGAATTTGGTCTCTTCCAAATGATTTACCCGTACAAGCTGAGCAAGCACTGTGGCGTAGAAATGGCTAGGACCCAGCACGTGGTAAGGGATAACCATTAGGTCTTGTTATTGAAAGATATACAAGTTATAGCACTGAGTGGCCTTTGTGAGTAGCTTGGGAAGTGGCATCTAGCAGCATCAGATTCATCCGATTAAATGCCTTTTTAACTGAAGAGGTCATTTCAAATGATTTGACCTTTGGTGTGCACCACTGGGACAGCAGGCGCACGGAACGCTCGCAAACCGCGCTTTTATTTCTTAGTATTGTATGATGTAATATATGTACTATATCATTAATAACCCTATATTACAGATGGGGTGTGTTGTTGGTGATAATGCTGCCAGGGGTTTGGATTGTTTAGTCCTAAACTCTATATTATAAAACTCTGCCAAACGGCCCATGACATGTTAGAAATGCATTTTACAATGGGCTTGAGGGTTACATGTGACGTAACACAACATAATAATGATAACATAGCTTGAATTGATATAGCTAATTAAAAAGTCCTTCAGTAGTAGGAGCCGGGAGTAGGACGTGTTGTTTATCATCTGATGTCTTTGAGGCTTTGCTTTAAGCTTTTGCCCATTTCGTCAAATCAGAATTATTTTGCTGTATAACCAGAAAGACAACTCTTGGTGTGTGTGTGTGCGTGTGTGTGTGTGTGTGTGTGTGTGTGTGTGTGTGTTACCTGGCAGGATGTTAGCTTAGCCACTCAGCACTGTTCTTGCAATGCCAACACATTTATGACTGCCCTGGAAAGCATTTCATAGTTAATTCACTTTTACGGCTTTGTGAGACAAAAGTAAGATATAAAAGTACTGGTATGTAAATGTATTATTGGTATACTTTATATATGAATAGTTCCTGTCAAGTTGTTAAAGTCTGTAGTGAAACTACCTTTTATAAATGTGCACTTATCAGTGCAGTGTTGTTATTGTTCTGTGTATGACCAGTGGAATTGTTTAAGCATCTTCTACAGTGGCAGGGGATGAAGGAATCAAGAATTGGGAATCCTTTTAATCGGGCATCTATAAACTCTGAACAGATGTGCAACGCATTTTGTGCGTGTGTTCTTTTGGTGTCACTTCAAAGGCTCCACATGCCAGAATCTCAAATGTCAGCGGGCCAAGAGTGTGTTCCACAATCCCTCTCTCCCCCTCTTTCTCTACCTCTATACTGAAAGTTGAGTGTTAGAAAAAAGTGCACACAGTGGCTTAGAAACGACTACTAATAATGACAATGATGCATCACCAAATAGGTACTTTGCAGTAAGTGTGCATGTTTTGGCTAACTTCAGTTTGATCCAAATGTCCTATAGCTAGCGCTAGGTGAGCGAGGCCTTGGTTGGAGGGGGCTGTTAGCTTCTAGACTAAACAGGGAGACGTTTCCTAGTGCTGCTTTATGTTCCTATAAAGAAAGTTGTTTCAAATAAAAGGACACGCAGGCCAACAGGAAGAGACGAAGGAAACCAATAATAACCACTGCTGTTGATGGCGTCCACTGAGACGTAGACGCCATCGCTCATGTGATTGGGTAAGGATCCATCTCAACAGCCATACAGGACAGTAGACCAGCCCTATATTCTTGTGAGCACATGCATTGGCGTCCCTCTGTGACGTGTCCCTGGATCAGTAGTTCCGCCATCTGTTCCACCGCCCCCCCGAGAGCCTTCGCAAGAGTAGCTTTGTTTATAACTGAAAAATATGAACTTACAAAGTTAGGGTTTCATCAATATTACTCCATCACAATCGAATGAGCGGTGGAGTCATGTACCGTGCTCTATCTACCATATGGTTGGTGGTTCAATCCTCAACTCCTCCAGTCCCTGAGAAGGATATCTTGCGTGTATGTGTGTGTGTGTGTGTGTGTGTGTGTGTGTGTGTGTGTGTGTGTGTGTGTGTGTAAGAGACAAAGGCCTACTTGTAAAGAGCTTTAATTGGCCCCAGAGGTTAGAAAAGCCTCAAGTCATTTCATTATTATTATTACAATTCATGTGGTTCTTATTTTTAATTATTGTCATTTGACATCCTATTGTCAGGTCAATGCTGCCTATCTTTCATGAATTATTGGTTAATTATTATGTACTAGTGCAATGTATTATAAATGCTGCTTATCTAATTTGACTTACTACTCCAGGATCATTGTGACTGTTGATTACTATTATTATTAATATTATGATCATTATCAACACATGTATTGACCTTGACCATTGAGTACATGTACAACTTGCTGGATCAATTGTCAATGTGCGATTGTGATTGGACGTAGGCAGCATGTCTTGTCTCCCGTTGTCTCCTTGGCTCCTCACTCCTCACTCGCATGTTGTCGCTTGTTTGCATAATTATTTCTAATCATGCCATGAGGGGTTTGGGCTGTAGTCTGAAATAGATGGTGATTGATTTCAGCATGGTCACTCTCACTCCCTTACGCCATGACTTACGCACTCACTCTCTCACTGCCTACTGTCTATTAAGTTCCTAGCACAGCAGCCTGCGAGAGAAAGAGAAGGAGTCTTTCTGTGTCGAGGTGAAAGCATGTATCATCATCCTTGCAACCGGATATCTGTGGTGTTGGTGTCTTATGCTACTTCCTGTTTGTCAGCACAGAGAGAGAGAGAGAGAGAGAGAGAGAGAGAGAGAGAGAGAGAGAGAGAGAGAGAGAGAGAGAGAGAGAGAGAGAGAGAGAGAGGGGGAGAGAGAGAGAGAGAGAGAAAGAGAGAGAGAGAGACAGACAGAGACAGAAAGAGACAGAGACTTTCAGTGTGATTATGTTTTTAAGTGATACCATGCTGTACTACACACAGTTTATTCTTTATTTTTCCCAGACAGGAAATTGGGATGCTCTCTGCCTCAGCAGGTTTTTGGGACAAAAAAATTGTTTAATTTCTGCCTTCGACTACGATATGAAAGCTTACGAGAAAATAGTTGCTTGACGTCTTGTTATGCTTACACTAACCAAGCAAAGCCAGTTGCTTATTTGTTTAAATGTACAACACTACTGTTTTTCTGTTTTAGGGACAACCACCGTTGTTCTCTGCCTCTTGGGGTCTCTGGGTTGGGGCTCATTAAATGCATGACCACATTGTATGTTTCATTTCCAATGTTTATATAATGTGTGTGCGTGCGTGTGTGTTGATCTGATCAACAGAGTGTGCAGCCTCCAGCTCAGACGTTGAATAGAGGCGGCGAGGGAAAGGATGCCAGCCCCACCTCCCCCACCTCCCCCTCCCTGTGCGCCCCCTCCCCCCACCTTTGCCTCGGTCAGTGAGTCCATCGCTCAGTCTGTCTGTCGGTCTCTCTGTCTGTCTGTTGATTGTTGTGGTGGATATGCAGCAGGCTTCATTATGAATTGAGAACTGTAACTGGTAAATATGAGGAAATGAGATGGTGTTACACGTCTGCCCATAGGGACTTAGCGGAACTTCTGGTCATGCAAATATCTGCAGTACTTCCCTGTCCTTCTGTGACCTGCTCAGCAGAGACACCTTGTGGCTGAGGGCAGCCACCTCAGCTTATGGGACAAGTTACTGTTACTGTACAAGTTAAATGCAGTACCTCAGAACAACTGGGGAAACGCTAGTCCAACCGTCTTGTTTCTGAAATTATTCTGATAATCATGATTGGAAGAGATTCCCCCGGGCGACAGACCATTGGCTACAGCCCACAGCGTCACAGTTAAAGCCAGGATAGTGATTGGATGACATATTACTGATCAGGCCACAGATTACTGGTCAGATGATGGATTACTAGCCATGACCTCGCCACCAGATCCTCACTCTGTTTTCTGTACTCTGTAACAGATTACAGGTTCCTTGTATTGTCATTGTCACTTTCTAAGCTATTCAATGTATACTTAATAAATAAATAAATAAATATATATCAGTATTATTTCCTAACGTTATCTCTGCTTATTCGTTTCCCTGCAGTTGACCAGTTTTACAGGACACGAGTCATTACTGGATGCCCCTGTTGTGTTCTGATTGTGGCCTCTGTGCTGTGTGTTGTTGTTGATTGCGGTGCGTTTTGCAGGCCAACTCCCAGAAGCCCCCCCTGAAGCGCTCGGAGCAGCATGGCAGGAACGCCCTCCTTACAGACATCTCTAAAGGCACCAGGCTGAAGAAGGCAGTGACCAACGACCGCAGTGCGCCCATCGTTGATAGTACGTCGCTCGCATGACACCGGGAGCACAATACAATACAATTGGACAATACAATTAAAATACATTTTAATTGGAATACAAAGAGGGAAAAACCACTTCATTGTTTTTTATTTTATATTTCCTTCAAGACGTTTTCAAAAGCCAAACCCCAAAACAATTGATTTGAAAATGAAAAGTGTTGTGGTGGGTTAAAGAGCAGTGCTGTGAATTGAACCAACCTTTCTAAATCTAGACTTATATGCACAAAACGTTTTAAAAACATAGGATAAGATGTAAATATGGATTCAAATGACCCTCTGTGGTCATGCCATGTTATTTTCCGTTTTGGGTTGCCAGGTAACGTCTATCAAACCTTCTGGCTATAATCTCTCTGGAGATCTGGCTGCTGTGCAGGTAGAAGTACATGCATAAATGGGGGGGGGGTTCACACCATAGACTGCATAATATAACCCCCCCCCCCCCCCCCCAAAATCGAGTAGGCGCAAGTGGGAATACCTGAACAGCAATAAACAAAAAACGGTCTACCAGAAGTCTGGGAGAAGACATTTTCAAATGTGATAGTGGGCGGGAACCAGCACCTCAAACAGGGGGTAGGTCCTCTGTAGCAATGTCCAATTTACTACACGCCACCTAGGTGGCTTCCATACTCCACCTAGGTGACTTTCCTCGGGCTCCTCCAAACCAATGGACACAGGGTGGTGATGTTGGACCGGTTTATTGTAAAGGTTGCGTAGAATGAGGCATGCAGATGGTGCTCCATGCTGCCATGCAGGAGATCTCTCTCTGAGTGTGTGCGGTGGTGGCTGGTTTAACCTGTGCACACTGATTGCTCAATGTGCAACAGGTGTGCAGCCTCACCCAGCTCCAGACTCCAATCAGTCTGACTCAGGCCAGGTGAGGCTGCTTCAACCAGCCATCATCCACACACACTCCCACATCCTCCTTTAAGGAAGATCACCAGACAGGGTGCCCTTCGTTTCACCTGTGGGGCACCCCTTGATTTCTAACAACACATGTGACCACGCGCGTGTTGAGCCAGACGTTCATCATGCGTTGGGTCTCTACTCTGTCCCCGGTCCAGCTCCTGGGGCTGTGTTACAGAGAGGATAGGTGATTCATATAACCCCTTTGGTACTTACTAATGGACAGCACCTGTCACCCCCCCCCCCCCCCCCCCCCCCCCCCCCACACACACACACAGCAACAAAGAACAAAAGACAGGGTGGATGCATGACGCTAGTTGACCGTTGCTATGCCAACCCTGGCCATCACACCTATAGCCACCGTCCCTGACTGCAATATTAGAGAGCAGAGGCCCAGTATAATCCCATGGTGCATCATTTACTGCTGCTGACCCATCGACACAAGGACCAATGGAAGGGGAGGTGAAAGGTACATACAATGATGTAATATGTTACATGTTGTTGTCTCAGAGCCTAAAGGAGGTGGAGGAGGTGGAGGAGGAGGAGGAGGAGGAGGAGGAGGAGGAGGAGGAGGAGGAGGAGGAGGAGGAGGAGGAGGAGGATTTGGTGGAGGTACCCCTGGAGGTCTTGGAGGCCTGTTTCAGGGAGGTATTCCCAAGCTGAGATCCACAGGGAGCAGAGAAACCAGTGGTAAAATACACACACACACACACACACACACACACACACACACACACACACACACACACACACACACACACACACACACACACACACACACACACACACACTATTAGCTTTTTTTCTCTCCTCCAGATACTGGGGCCCAGCGAGGACCCATGCTCCCTCCAGGGGCCCGCTTCGCTGGCGCCAGGCCCTTCAATGCAGCCCCCGGGGGCCCCCCAAAATTTGCCGGGGCCCCACCAGCCCCCCGTAGCAGCGCCCCTGACCTCCCAAAGGGCCGTGCGATGCCACCCTCCAGACCAGACACTCCAGGCGGTCCTCCGCCTCCTGTGCCCAGCACCCCTCGACCCAACCAGGGCTTCCCGTCCCGGGGCGGCCCCCCGCCACCCCCGGTCCCCGGGGGCCCCAGGCCTGTTTCTGCCCTGGGGCCCCCGCCTCCTGGCCTTCCACCAGGGAGACAAGGCTCTCTTCCTACCCCACCCGGAGGCTCCCACGCCGGGCCCCCCAACAACTCCCGACCTCCACTACCCCCGACGCCCGGAGGCAGACCTCCCCCGGTGTCTGAGGATGTTTCTGCCCTGGGGCCCCCGCCTCCTGGCCTTCCACCAGGGAGACAAGGCTCTCTTCCTACCCCACCCGGAGGCTCCCACGCCGGGCCCCCCAACAACTCCCGACCTCCACTACCCCCGACGCCCGGAGGCAGACCCCCCCCGGTGTCTGAGGATCGGCCCCTGCCCCCGCCCGCCCACAGTGGGAGTCACCGCCTGTCGATACCCCGGGATGGCCCACCAACACCCCCTTCTTCGTCTCCTATGTTCAGCTTGAAACCCTCCTCCCCCTCGGTCTCCTCCCCCTCCTCTCGCTCGGCAGGAGGAGGAGCCCCCCCTCTTCCCCCAGGCCGGCCGGGCCCCCCTCCTCTCCCCCCCTCCCCGGCTGGAGGGGATGACCATGCGACCCCTCGCCTGCCCCAGAGGAACATGTCGCTCAGCAGGTAGAGCTCCATCTTCACTCTTCTTCTTATTTAGTGTGTTTGCGTTATTGTTTTTGTGTTACCAGTAATGATCCAAAGCACTGCAAGACGCTGGAAGCCGGGGTTTGGAGTTCCCCAGTATTCGACAATCATAACATCTATACATGCATGCGTGTTAAAGTCTTTTGAGTACACATGCAGGACCTCTAGAAGGAGTTTCTAATCGCTGTACTGCACTGAAACTGTGAGTGAGTCTTTTACATTTAGCAGCAACCTCATGAACCGTTCTGGGGGAGTTTCCTGTGGGACCCTCGTAGCAGAGGTCAGGTTTCATGGTCCAAGCTTGCAAGGGGACTTTTTTTTTCTTTTTACATTTACTTTTTGTTCTCCTGGAAAATATGCCCAACCAGTTTAAAACAGCAGCTTGCAGAACAGATCATGGAGGCCTGAGGACCTGCGTTCTCCTGGCTCTGGCCTCTGATTCCTGTGTGTCAAGAGTGTACAAGCTTTGGTTTTCTTCCCAGCCTGCACGCACCAGCCCCCCCACCTGGACGATCGGGACCACTCCCTCCCCCCCCAAACGAGAGACCACCCCCGCTGGGAAAAAACCAGGTCGCAGGTCGCACAGGTAAACACACATACCTGGAGGACAGTCGAGTTGACCGGTGCGTAAAGATATGCCGTCCTCTGTCCTCTGTTCATCAACGTATCATAAATTGATGCACATATTTGCTCATACACAACAAAAACAAAACAACAGACCTCCACGCATTGTTAATTGCAGACAAGTAAATCAAATCAAGGCAGTGCATTTCCTTAACTCACACGATGTCATTTCCTGTCCGTGCGCAGGTCCACTTCCTCCACCGCCCCCAACGGCCCGCGGAGGGGGCAGCGTGAGGTCATCACCCATACCGTCGCCCGTTGGTCGGCCAAGCCCTGGCGGAAGGCCCCCCCTCCCTCCAGAAAGACCAGGCATGGGCGGGCCTCCACCCCCTCCCCCGCACATGGGCAACGGCATCCAGAACTCTCACCCCCCCCAGCAGCAGCAGCTGATCAGCGGTAATGCTGAGGCTGAAATACAGTTTGGGCCAACGCGTCAAGCCTTGTAAATGCAGCCCATAAGCAACCCGACCAGGTTTCAACGTCAGTCAGACCTAGCGACAAACCCGGCTGTGAACCCGGCTGTGAGGGGTATTCTACAGCTAACTCTGATTAGCTGTGGACATTTTGAATTCTGACAAACATCGAGATAACGTTCTATAACGCGTTACCGTTGACATCTTTTTTTTGCGCTCCCAATAGTATCCAAAAAATAGGAGGTGTGTTCACAGTGATTGTTTGAGAAAAGGGTGTGAGTTTCTATTTTGTGATCTATTATCCGCAGATGTTGTTTGGTTGGTTGAATAATCCCCCTCTAGTGTACGTTTGGTGTAACGAAACACGTTACATAGGTTACTATGTAACTAGGCTCAAGTAGGTTCAGGTTCAAGTTCAAATATTGTAATAGATATAGAAAATTGAATCAAAAGGTGGATCTTACAAATGCAAAAAGACACAATTCCGGTAGTAAAAGTAGAAAGGTAATGCTTGGGGCATGGTGAAGAAAAACGTACCTTCTTCCTACCCAAGGTTGGACATGCTTGTCATTAGTGTTCCACTGGTTTGCGCTTTATTCATTACAAGGTCTTGTTCGACGGTCTGTGTTGAAGAACAGGACTAGGCCGGTGTTGATGGTGTCTGTTCTCTCTTTGTCCTTCAGATGAGTGGGAGTCTCGTTTCACCTTCCATCCTGTGTCAGACCTTCCTCCTCCAGACCCCTACCTACCCAGTCACAAGACCTACCCCAGCAAGATGTCCAAGGGCGACAGCAGAGGTCACACACACGCATTCACGCACGCACACACACACACACACACACATTCACGCACACACACACGCATTCACACACACACACACGCATTCACACACACATGCGCACACACGCACACACACACGCATTCACGCACGCACACACACACACACACACACACACACATTCACGCACACACACACACACACATTCACACACACACACACACACACACACACACACACACACACGCATTCACACACACACACGCATTCACACACACATGCGCACACACGCACACACACACACACACACACACGTATTCACGCACGCACACACACACGCATTCACACACACATACACACACACGCACACACACACACGCACACACACACACACACACACGCATTCACACACACCACACACACACACGCATTCACGCACACACACACACACACGCACACACACACACACACGCATTCCCGCACACACGCATTCACGCACGCACACACACACACACACACACACACACATTCGCACACACACATACACAGTTAAACTGTAACTTATTCAATAAAAGGTAAATAACCGAACTTTTCAAAACTTGGTTATGGTCATGTCTGGCGAAATGCTGCCATCTACTGGTATCAAGCATAGTCCACTGACTGTTACATGTCTGCCGCACCTGTTGGGACTCCTACAGGTCCTGATACACTTCTAATCTAAATGGGCTTGTCCAGATATGTGACCCACGGTCAGCATCACAGTTTTGGCGTTGCAATGTCCCTGTGATTTGAGGGCTGTTCCCATTCTGAGGGAATGGTGCATGCCGCAGTCAGAGACGAGGCCCCAGGAGACAACAGATGAAATTGACTTGGTTCACTTTGTTGTCAAACCCTAAGTCCTACAAGTATTCACCATATGGTCTGCTGACATTTTGAGCCCTGTGAAGGGCAGACAAAAGCACTAGTTATTTTCCTTAACTAGTTACTACCCCATTAGTACCAGTCATTTGTTGGGTTTATTTATTTGTTCAAATGTGTGACTCGAATGAAAACGAGAGGGGCCCTCAGAGAATGTACAGGGCCTAGAATTTGGCGCTACGCCCCTGTGTGTCTTCAATGTACGTTTCCCGGATTTGTAATCTTCTTGTCCATGTTTTTCATAAACAGGGTCTGGTAAGGAGAGAGGTGCTCCACCTCTGCCCCCCATACCGAGGTGAAGAGGAGGTCCTCCCCCCCCCCCACCAGCCCTCAAGCCATCTGCCTTTCTTCACCATCCCTTTTTTCTATCGCTCACTATTTCTTGGTTTTCCAGTAGTACACAAATACCACGGATGTGTGAACTGAAATATTTTATACATTTAAGGTACTATAAAAGAATGGCTAATGCACATCTGTGGAGATTTGACTGTGTGTGTGTGTGTGTGTGTGTGTGTGTGTGTGTGTGTGTGTGTGTGTGTGTGTGTGTGTGTGTGTACATCTCTGTAACAGCCCTTGACCAAAGAACCCAGTTTAAAACTGGGACATACTTAAGTACAATGCAATGCCTATAAGGAGCACGATGTAATGGTGTTCCTAAGGGAGAACAAGGAGACGCCACTGTGCCTTCCACTGAACAACCTTGACTAACCTTGACTAACCTTGACTAACCTTGACTAACTAACCCTTCGCATCCATCAACAACAGGATGTAAACCTTCAACGCTCGGGAATGTTGTGCTATGCTATGGGCAAAGCGCACGATAGGAGTTAGTCCGACAAGTGCAACCAGGAGTGCACCACTTTGTACAGGAAATCGTGCACGTCTTTGTACATGCAGCAACCCAGTACATTTCCACGTTATTGACCGCGTTAAGAAATAAACGGCTAAATTGAACTGAAAAGCAGTACACAGCTTTGTAATTAAATCAGTGAGGATCCGTGTTCTTCATTCTTAATCTGGGAGACGCAGTGATCTCACTTGCGTAGCGGTGCGCTCACTCCTCACCAAGGATACCGTTTCTATGGTTACGTCCCTCTTTCCTTCTTGCCTGTGCCCTCTGGTTGGAGTTCACTCTGTAATATATGAGCAGGATCAAAAAGAGATCAGTACATGGGACATATTATTTAGGGCTTCTCTTTGTGTCTAAGCAATGCCTATGTTCCCTCTGCGGTCCTCTAACAGGAAGAGCAGGGGGATGGAGAGGTGGGCGTGGTCTGGGCTTGGGAAAACAATAAAACCACAGCCAGCGATCTGTGGTCAGAGTCAGAAACAATATAATATACGATTTCTGACCAGCTCAAATGGCAAGCTGTCAAATAATCTCTTGGTTCGGGCTTGATGTTCAACCTGTGCATAGAACTGTGCTCAGTCTTCCATCGTTGCCAAAAGTAAAGAACAAAACGCTTCTGTCTGTGTGCGTGCGTGCGTGTGCGTGTGTGTGTGCGTGCGTGTGTGCGTGCGTGTGTGCATGTGTGTGTGTGTGTGTACGCGTGCTACGGTACTAAAGACCTTGTTGGAACTTGCCTTAAATGCAATGGGGAGGAACTTTGGCGCCATCTCATGGTGACACGTTAGCATTGATTTAAGACCCATTTGTCTTTCACACAAAAAGACAAACAAATGGATCTTAAATCAATGTATCCCTTTCAGAGGTTGTGAAGAAGCTTTGATTTATGTAAATGGTATGATTTGTTTAAGTGGCTTTAAATGATTGTACATGTTATGTTTTGTACATGCTATGTAGTATTATTACTCTTCGCTCTGCCCTACGCTGCTTTGATTATATTGCTGAATGTTTTTCTTTCTGTTTTGGTCATGGAACCAATATTGTGAGGTGTTTTTGAACGAATTCACACAGAATGGATCCTATAAAATAAAACAGTTTTTATAATAGTTGTGCTAATATTATTTCTGCCTTGTTGTATTTACTAGATTCCTTCAAGCTTCGTTGAGCAAAGCTTACCAAGCTGTATACTTCTGCATTACTGGCAAAGGTTTGGTTGACCTGATTTCCAATCACTTTGATACAGGCCTTGCTTTTTGCAAATATTATAACAATTCATGATCTGTATTTTCTGTGCTAGAAATAGTGTATGTGGGACAAGCATAGTGTACATATTATCGTTCCGTTTAACATTCACTTGAGAAAATTAATTCTGCTCTTGCTTTTCTGAATCAGCGACATAATTATCTCAGAGTTCTGAGAAAGGTTTTTATGTAAAAATAAAAAATTTTCTGAGGTGGACAAACTAATAACAATCCCATCAACATTACTGATGGACACGAGGATCTCCCAACGTCTCAAACATACACCAAAACAACACTGGATTCAACTCAGCCTACGAAACCGAGCTGAGAGCTTCTCTTGGGATTTCGAGGTTTCTCATCATTTCAGAAAAAGAAGAGCAGATTTCTTTCCCCATGAAAACCTTTCTCAGAATTCTGAGATAATAAACTCGTTCATTCAGAAAAACAGAGCATCATGTTCCCCCCCGCCCCCCCCCCCCCCCCATTAAATTTTTTTCTCATTATTAATTATGTCGTTGATGCCAAAAAACAAGAGCAGAATATATTTTCTTGAGTGAAAGCGTAGCATTTCGTCTGCAAGATGACCAAGGTTCACTGAGTGATCCAGAATCAGGGCTGTTCACACTGATAACGGTCTGGTTTGGGTTCGGGCCAAAGCACTGGCCAATGGCGTCCCTGCACGGCAGTCACGTGACCGTGGCAGCGGAATGAAAACACACGCTCCTTCAGGCGCTGCGGAGGGCGGACCTTCATAACGCTTCTGGACGGCTTCGCATGGCTGTTGATCACCTACCGTCCAAACGTAAGCAGCTGCTGTTGACAAAGCGGTTAACAATAATAACAACGGAGAACCTACACATTAGCGCGACATAGCGGTTACAATTAAGCATAACGCATTTTTATCATTGCTCTAGCTAAGGCTAACCAGTGCAGTCTGAGGATTTCCGTTCTGGGGAACGTTCATTTGATCAGTCAGTAAGGAGCCGCATTCTTTTTATGATCATCTTTGCCGAGATGAATCCATGTTTTTTTTTTAATGTAAAAACGAGAATCTGAAGAAAATGGTTTCATAAATTGAACATTAATGTGGTGTATGGTGTTTGAACCATTTGATTTCGATTCTACATCGGTCCAACACGCAACGTGATATATAATTAGTCTCTTTCGGTTTGTTGTCTGTTTGTCCTAGATCAGCGTCCACCACTGGACATGTCCTGCAGACCAGCGTCCCCTCTCATCATATAGCCATGGAGACCACAAGCAACTACGTTCTGATCCATGGGAAGAACATATCCCATAATACACTGCCTTCTTCTGTCGTGCCACACATGTCCGTTGACAAGCTGTTCCCTGCTCTCGTTGAGTGTTTTGGCATCATATTGTGTGGCTATATAGCTGGCAGGTAGGACGCTTTAACACCTTTCTGTTCAAATGTGGATAGCACCAAGTTATTTCACACAATCACATCAATCGTTTATATCCAATGTTTGTGTACACAATACAACCAAACAGACACAAGATTTAAAACCTAAAAGGAAATACAAATATTTGGACAGTCAAAGCTGTTGTTTAAAGAATGCAGCGAGTCCAGATGTTGAGAATGGATTCTTCCTCTGTACCTGCAGGGCCGGTATCATCACAGGCAGCCAGGCCAAAGGACTGGGGAACTTTGTGTCGAAGTTCGCCTTGCCTGCCCTTCTCTTTAAGAACATGGTCTTGCTAGACTTTGGAGATGTTATCTGGGCATTTCTATGGAGCATATTGATAGCTAAGGTAGGTGTGTGTGTGCGTGCGTGTGCGTGTGCGTGTGTACATTCAAACTGTTGTTTGTGCACATGCATGCACGTTCTGGTGTTTGCAGAGATTGTGTTAATGTATTTTTGTTTAAACATTTTCTCTCTTTTCTCTCTCTCTCTCTCTGTGTCTGTCTGTCTGTCTGTCTGTCTGTCTGTCTGTCTCTCCCTCTCTCTCTCTCTCCCTCCCTCCCTCCCTCCCTCCCTCCCTCCCGTGGCCTCCCCTCTAAAGGTGACAGTGTTTGCGTTGGTATGCGCCCTGACGCTGATGGTCGCCAGCCCAGACACCAGATACAGCAAGGCTGGTCTGTACGCCATCTTTGCTACGCAGAGCAATGACTTTGCATTAGGATACCCAATAGGTAAGATTGGGGACATCATGATGTGTTGCATAAGAACATGACCCTGCATCTATCAAATAGGCGAAATTAGTCACTTTCATTCAAGGCAATCATGCACGCTGTTTGTGTGTGTGTGTTGTCTGCAGGAGTTGGTAAGATACAAAATAAATGTACTTTTATTTTTGTTTATACACTTTTCTGTTTTTTTTGTCTTTATTACACACACACACACACACACACACACACACACACACACACACACACACACACACACACACACACACACACACACACACACACTCACACATAATGCTCTTGGTGTCTATCTCATTTGTTTCCAGTGGATGCTCTGTACAGAACGACATATCCAGAGTATCTCCAGTACATATACCTGGTAGCGCCCGTCTCCCTCATGTTTCTCAATCCCATCGGTTTTGCACTGTGTGAGGTGCAGAGGTGGAGACAAGCCAGTGGACCACAGCGCAGCACCCTTTCTATTCTGGGAGTTGTAGTTTTACAGGTATTGCTTGATATGCTTGTTATCCTTATCGACTTCTATAGGACTGGAAAAGGATAATCTTTTGTTATTTTTCCTTCATATTTTATGGCATACTATTCTTTCTTTCCTCTCTCCTTTTCCACCTCATTATCAGCATTCAGTTCTCCATGTCTGTTCCTCCTTGCTTTCTTATTGTCTCACCACATCGACTCTTCCTCTCCTATGACCACGAGAACTCTCACTTTCTTTGACTTGGTTTCCGTTTCCTCCCCACTTTCTCCTCCTCGTCCTCCTCCATGTCCTCTCCTGCAGGTGTTGAAGAACCCCATCGTGTTCATGGTGGTGGTGGGCTTGGTGTCCCACTTCGCTCTGGGCCAGAAGATTCCCCTGGTTCTGGTCCAGTTCATCAACGGCCTGGCGGACTCCTTTGGAGGAGCGGCTCTCTTCTACCTGGGCCTGACGATGGTAGGACAGACCTAGCATGAGAATCATCCTGAAGTAGCATTTAGCTTCACTTCAGAACTGGGTTTCCAGAGACTGGGCTGCTGCTTGCTGCTGCTAAACCAATCACCAAGCGGATAACGATTCCCCAAGTGACGTAGCTCTCTGTTGTTGATGTTGGAGCCGATATCTCCGGACCTTTTATCCCAAAGCAGCTTCAATGGCAGAATCCAAGGACTTTGAAGAAATCGGCTCGGTGAAAACTCCGAGGAACACTCCCCACCACCAGAGCCTGAATCACACAACGCTTTTAACAGTGGGCGGGGCTTCAGGGGCTGGACCAATGAGCTTTGGTTTGGTTCTAGCTAACAGCTTTAGCGGCAGGGACCCGGGGTCAGATCAGGTCCTGTAGATGTTGCTTGTTAATGTGTCCGTGTTAGGCCTGGGTGATCATCTTTCCTCTCCACACTGAAGTACATGTAGATAGTAGGTGTGTATGATATGCAACCAGGGATCTGTGACTATATCAACGGTAACTCATACTCCATTAATACACACAAGACAACTGCTAATCACTCTCTCCCTGATTCCTTTTGGTGTGTGTGTGTGTGTGTGTGTGTGTGTGTGTGTGTGTGTGTGTGTGTGTGTGTGTGTGTGTGTGTGTGTGTGTGTGTGTTTGTGTTGGTGGCAGGTGGAGCAACTAAGAAAACTCACTAGAGACTCTGGAGTGGCCCTGATAGTTTTGATCACAGCCAAACTGTGAGTAACCACTGCAACGCATGTGTGTTCGCTACACACATTTTGTATGTGTTTAGCTTTGATGTGTGTGTGTGTGTGTGTGTGTTTATATTTCCAGCATGGCACATTTTTTGGGGGGATGTCAGTGAGGAAAAAAGAAATGAACTAAATGCGCATTTAAATGCTTACCAATCTCCATGGTATGTGTGGGTTAGAAACTCCTGACCTCAGACGCCATAGCGTAATCGGCCCCTTCTCTCCGCTCCAGCCTGGTCATGCCACTGATCTGTAAGGAGATGGTGGAGGTCTTGGACGTGGGCGGGGCCAACAGCAGCAGCAGGGCCAACCACAGCAGCTTGTCCAACTTTGCCTTCCTGTATGGCGTGTTCCCCGCGGCCCCCAGCGTGGCTCTCTACGCCTCACAGTTCAATATGGAGCAGGAGGTTGTAAGTAGTCCTTCGTCACTGACCTTCTCACCGGGCAGCAGATCTGGGCAGCGTGCTGCCCGACCCCCCCCCCCCCCCCCCCCCCATGTCAAACCCCGTTTAAAAATGCTTCCCAAACCGTACCATGTAGGTTCATAATCAGGCTGACAAGGGAAGCTAGTATTTCGTTATTACTGCTACAACCAATAAATGTTCATTCTTTAACTCAATTGCTGAGAATATTTACTCCATTGACTATCAACCAACTTTATTGACTACGGTGTGCTCTCACAAGACAGCACAAGAACTTACCTTCGCAAGTTGGCAACACAGAACGTCACTTACCTTTCAACAGCAGCCTTGCGACCTGGGAAAGCTATAGGACAGCGACACAAAGTTGAGTCGACGTGGACAACGTAGCGCTCTGGTTACAGTCCGGTGCTAAACACTGCAGCCTCGCTATTTTACCTCCTTATCTATATTAAAGTAAGACTTATACTAGGGTAGAGTTGAACTGCATCATGGCATTAGTAGTTGTTCTCTGAACTATGCCATCGTCTGATATCAAAAAGCTGAATGCGTAGAACCGTACAAACCAAGCGTACGTGGAATTCCCCTCATTGTTCATTTCAAACTTCCAGAAACTAAGGGTCTCAGAGTGACCATGTGACAGCCCAAGTCTATGGATTATGTTTACTAGTGAAGCTTCACTAGAAGCCTACCACCCGTGCCCCGCTATAGCAGTGAGCCAAAACTGTGTCTTGAATGCTGCAGCCATTTACTGATGTCTACATAAATCAAGAGAGCAATATCACAATATAATATGGATATAGTTGTTATATATGTATCACCTGTAAGCTTGGTTATTGTTTTATTTTTGACATACAAGCCTTGCATGTTCATTTAGTGGCCAATCACCTAGCATAACATCTGTGGACTCTAAATAAGATCTGGATTAATAATAAAGAGTAACCATCCACTGAGACATCTACTTTTACTCTCTAGGTCCAGGAACACCGTAGCCTTTTAGTTCAGACAAACGCCAAACAAAAGCATTAAAAACCTGAACCGTGGTAATGAAGTGGTAGGTAGAAAGTAGGTGCAGCGTGTCCTGTTTTACCGAAACCCGCTTTCTTCTCTCTCTCCATTTCTCTCTGTCCTTCTATAGGTGACATCAGGGATGGTCATCAGTACGTTTCTGTCGGCGCCAATCATGTATGTGTCGGCATGGTTACTAACCATCCCCCTGATGGACCCCATCCTGCTGGTGACAGAGCTGCAGAATGTCAGCTTCAACATTAGCATCGTCTGCCTCATAGCACTGGTAGGCTTGTTGGCTTGCTAGCACGTTAGCACTTTGGCGCATGCCTTCCTGTGTTTCCACGAGCTGACCCTGTGTCAAGGGGTATCCACATTAGAAGCTCTTCGACTTTAAATGGAAATGTAATGGGTGCAATGTCCTTGTCTCTAGTAACAACTATAGACCCTTTCCCCAGAGGTGTCATTGTAAGGCTGCTAGCCGTGCCCTGCTACATAAAAGTAGCAGACCCATTATTAGTGTTATGAGCGACACCTGGGTTTGTCCTACGACGACGCCTCGGCGAATACGGTCAGTTGCATTAAGCTGAATGCCCAGTTCTGCGTGCGTTGAGATCTAGTTTGGGACTCTGAGACTCTAAAGTGTGACGCGTTTGCCCAACTCAATGTACATGAACCAGGAATCGCAGAGGGAGGATGCTCCATGGAAAATATGTTGAAAAAGCTGCTGAAAAGCCGTTTATTTATCGCAACCACCCAAAGATCTCACCTCAATCACCTTTTGATTAAGCTGGGTCAGTCATTTTATCCTTGTGTCTCGCTGTCCAAAATCAAAACAAAACACTTCGCCTGTTCCCCGCTCGACCAATCACTGACGACTTGACGCGAACTCCCGCAAAGAAGGGTGACGGGTCGGCAATCTCTGAGAGGACCCTGCACACCTTCGCCTGCTCTTGTGTCATGGACTGGCCAAAGGGGCGCGTACTGTCTCTGAGAAGTGTATCTTGACCCAATCTTTCCCTCCTTTAGAAATGATTATTGTTTGCATTGTTTTCATTGATGCATAGCAAAACTAATAACATCTACAGTTGAACAATGCTAAGCAGCTGGTGTAGTAATTGGTTGGAATGCATGAAAACCAGCATGCAATGGCCACATTTCAGTGTTTTAAGTTACATATGTTGGTATTAGTACTATAGTTATATTTAAACATTTTCTTACCGTGGTTTGATAGAATTGGTTATAACAGTCAGTGTGTGTGTGTGTGTGTGTGTGTGTGTGCGTATGTGCATGTGTGTGTGTGTGTTCCAGGTGTGGACCATCGCAGTAACACTGCTAAGTAAGAAGTTTAACAGGCTCCCTCATCTCTTCACTTTAAACCTTTTCCTGGCTCAGGTCAGTCGCAACACATTTTTCTCCACATTTCCACCTTGTTTTTAACACACGTAATATGCAATCTTGCTTATAGGATTCAGTATATTCTGCCCAATAGACCGACATATTCCCTTCCATTAATAACTGCGTTGAAAGTGAAAATAAATTAAACTAAGATAATTGTTTCTCCTCAGTTCCTTGTGTGTGTTAGCATGGTCCTGTGGAACTTTGTGGTGCAACAGGAAGACATTCTGCTGGGCAAGGTTCTGACCTTCACCCTGCTGTACGGGTCTCTGTACAGCACCTACATCTGGGCTGGTCAGTCAGTGCCTTTACATGCACAATAAACCCCTCTAAGTCTGGTTAATTCATTCACTGACATGTTAACGCTGTGAGTCAGTTATGCAACTGTAATATTATTCTCCGAGTTAAGACCGCTACCACCACCACTGCCCCTACTGCTACCACTACTGTTATTGCTACTGCTACCACTACAATTACTGCTACTGCTACAATTACTGCTACTGCTACCACTACAATTAGTGCTACTGCTACCACTACAATTACTGCTACAATTACTGCTACCACTACAATTACTGCTACTGCTACCACTACAATTACTGCTACTGCTACAATTACTGCTACTGCTACCACTACAATTACTGCTACCACTACAATTACTGCTACTGCTACAATTACTGCTACTGCTACAATTACTGCTACCACTACAATTACTGCTACTGCTACCACTACAATTACTGCTACTGCTACCACTACTGCTACTGCTACCACTACAATTACTGCTACTGCTACAATTACTGCTACTGCTACCACTACAATTACTGCTACTGCTACCACTACAATTACTGCTACTGCTACCACTACAATTACAGCTACCACTACAATGACTGCTACTGCTACCACTACAATTACTGCTACCACTACAATTACTGCTACTGCTGCCGCTACAATTACTGCTACCGCTACCACTACAATTACTGCTACCACTACAATTACTGCTACTGCTACCACTACAATTACAGCTACCACTACAATTACTGCTACTGCTACCACTACAATTACAGCTACCACTACAATGACTGCTACTGCTACCACTACAATTACTGCTACCACTACAATTACTGCTACTGCTGCCGCTACAATTACTGCTACTGCTACCGCTACAATTACTGCTACCTCTACAATTACTGCTACCACTACAATTACTGCTACTGCTACCACTACAATTACTGCTACCACTACAATTACTGCTACTGCTGCCGCTACAATTACTGCTACTGCTACCGCTACAATTACTGCTACCTCTACAATTACTGCTACCACTACAATTACTGCTACTGCTACCACTACAATTACTGCTACCACTACAATTACTGCTATTGCTACCACTACAATTACTGCTACCACTACAATTACTGCTACTGCTGCCGCTACAATTACTGCTACTGCTACCACTACAATTAGTGCTACTGCTACCACTACAATTACTGCTACAATTACTGCTACCACTACAATTACTGCTACTGCTACCACTACAATTACTGCTACTGCCACAATTACTGCTACCGCTACCGCTGCCGCTACTGCTAAAGGAGTGTCAACTTTATTATGTAAAGCTGAGGTGTGAGGTGTTATGTGTTTTTTTTGGCCTAGGTTTGATATCTCTCTGCCTGGCACTTACTAGCGGAGATGACCTGCTTAGGCTTCGACCAGCAGTCTTCATGGCTCTGGGCTGGGGGTAAGCCACCACACACACCCCTTCAACACACACAGCAATACACTGATTGCTTTGTAAGCTAGATTGGCAATGGTGTCCTAGCCATTTGCCATAAAGAAAGTGTGTGTGTGTGTGTGTGTGTGTGTGTGTGTGTGTTCTCCTCAGGGTTCCCTTCTTGGTAGTAGGAGCTCTTCTGTTGATGGGAGAGAGGATGGACGATACCATTGACTCTGCCTTCTACTACGGCGAAGCTCAGGTTAGAAACTGTACCAGCGCTGTCCCTCTTTTTACTCTGACCTATTTTATTCAATTGTATCCTATGCTTATTCTATTCAGGTGTATTCTTTGTTCTCCTCCACAGAGGACACATTTCCAAAAAAGCATCTCATAAACAATTCAAATAAAAGAAAATGCCATGCTATTTGCGCAGCTATGTTGCTAAGAACATGTTATTACAGAATATGAACTTTCCTGGTTGCAAAGTCCTTGGTGTTCATTGAAAATTAACACAATGTTCTATTGTAACACAATATATGACATTACATTATATAATTTACTAGGGGTGACCTTGAATCTTCGAAGATTCAAATCTTGGATAGCAGTAGTCAAATTGGCTTGTTGGCTGAAATGGTGTGTGTGTGTGTGTGTAACAACGGGACGTTCCACTGGGAGGATGGGGGTGCTACATGATGCCCCAGCAGTGCTCCTCAAACCTTCAAGTTCAACTAGGACTACAGAATACCGTAATCTGAGGGACTGGAGCTCTCCCATCTCCACAGACCGGCCGCGGTTTGATTTCATAGATGTATTATATGAATGAAGGTATGCTACATTAGCCTATATTATAGTAATGACATGAAGTGACGAGCCCATTGTCGTCGTATCGTGATTTGTTGTTCGTCATTTAGCGGTCAGACAGCTGTTGGAACCCTGACAAGCCAATTTGTTTGTTTCTAGCGTTTGAACCACGCAAAAGAGACAACAATGTTGACATCATGGTTGAGCTGCGTATATTAAAAAAGATAAATGATCGGTCGATCAGCCGACGGTGGGTCTGGCCTGACGTATCAGATTCCACCCTGCTATTGACACAGTAACTATGGAGGTACAGTAGATTGTCTTCCCAGCTGATGCTGATTTTCTTCTTCTTCTCTGGTTTGTGCTTTTCGTGTATTCAAGATCATAGCCACTGCTGTGGTGCTGGCGGTGAGCCTGACATTAGGGACCTTATCCCTAATGGGCCTTAGCCAGGGTGGCAGGGAGGAGAGGAACTACCAGGCCCTGGACAGAGCTTCTGTGACGGGCATCGCTGAAGACCTGAGGCCCCCTGGTGGTCTGGATGATCATGAGCAACAACAGCAGCATGTGGAAAATGTGTTAGATTCAGGTACAGCAGCTGACGTTTTGCAATCGTTTATTTATGTCTGTGTATTTGTTTGTGTGAATTTGTTAATAATATTGGTATTTTTCTAAATGTCCATGCAGATGTTGTTATCCAGGGATAGAAAGAATGTTTCTTTTCTTTTTGTAGACGGCCTTATTTGTTCTCCTGTCCAGTCTCTACCTGATATGATCGCCAGCACGCAGCTGGAGCACACACATCATTCTGGTAACACACACACTCACACACTCACACACACATGCATAAACACATAGAAACGCACACGTACACTCACACACACAAACATAAACACATACACAAACATACAAACGCACATGTACACTCACACACACTCACACACACATACATAAACACATACACAAACATACAAACGCACACGTACACTCACACACACTCACACACACATACATAAACACATACAAACGCACACGTACACTCACACACACTCACACACACATACATAAACACATACACAAACATACAAACGCACACGTACACACACAAACATAAACACATACACAAACATACAAACGCACACGTACACTCACACACACATACATAAACACATACACAAACATACAAACGCACACATACACATACATAAACACATACACACTCACAAACACACACGCACACGTACATGTACACTCACACACTCTTACTCTCTCTTACTCAAACACACACACACAAACACATAAATTGCATCAAATGTCACACTTCTACAATACCACCTTTTGATTCTTTAAACCAAATATATATTACCCTTTAAACTCTTCATATGGTTTTTGCATCTTGATGAAAACCATATGGTTGTGTGTGTGTGTTGTCCTCCTCCAGACCACACAGGGGCGCTGTCTGGGAGCCACCAGCACATTGGCAGCTCCTCAGAGCAGCCCCTAGACCTGCCTCCGCCCGGGCTCCAAAGCACTGATGACCGGCAGACCGTCAGACACGTTGTGCTGTGTCTGCTGCTCATCGTCAGCCTGCTGGCGGTAGGAGAGGACTGTCTGTACTGATGGGCCTCTGTCCCTCGCTCTGTTTCTCTCTCCCTGTCTATTTAAGATCACGGTTCCCTATTTAATAGTGTATCAGAATGTTCTGTTGTTTTCTGTGTGGAACTCTGTTGCCTTTCTGTGTCTAACTATCGATTTCTCATTCTTGATGTCTTAATCTCTCTGACTCTGTCTGTCTGTCTGTCTGTCTGTCTGTCTGTCTGTCTGTCTGTCATTAGAATCTCTCCAGTTGTCTTTGGTGGTTATTCAACAAAGATCCTGGAAGACTCTACCTTGAACTTCAGTTTTTTTGTGCCGTTGCAAATTATGGACAGGTATGTACAAGAATGCACAGCTTAATTAGGATTGTGGAATTCACCATAGACCGGAGAAAACCCAGACTGATGAATACTCTGAATACATTCAATTATACTTCTTTCTATTATCTGACGCAAAGATGCAGTATTTTTGTTCAAAGACGGGAGGAGGAGGGGGCCTGTGTGTGTCCTTCTCACTGTGTGCGTGTGTGTGTGCACGCGTGCGTGTGTGTGCGTGCATGCGCGTGTGTGTGTGTGCGTGCGTGCGTGCGTGTCTTCTCAGGGTTTCATCTCGTTTGGGATCTTCGGCCTTGATAAACAACTCATCAGCCTGCCCTTCAGGAAGAGGTGAGCAACCACATACCCCATGTTTCCCACCCTCCCCCCCACACACCCCCCACACACCCCACCTAGCCCGTCCTCCCACCCTAGCCCCCACCTAGCCCATCCTCTCTTAATGTTCAACTTGCAGGCAAACAAATGCAGGTCAAAACAAAAACCACTGTAGTACTATACCCATCTCTGCTTGTGTGTGTGTGTGTGTGTGTGTGTGTGTGTGTGTGTGTGTGTGTGTGTGTGTGTGTTAGGTTGCGAGGCCTGTGGCAGGGCAATGAGAACGAGGAGCTGAGTCCCTCACTGGTACCAGAAGAAGTCCGCCTCACCTGCACCCAGTTTGTCCGCTACCACAAAGACCAGTGTGTCCTCGATATACTGCACACACGCAGGTAGACGTGTGTGTGCGTGTGTGTGTGTGTGTGTGTGTCTAGCTGTGTTTGAAAGTGTTTTTGGTGATCAAATTGTTTTGTCAACCTACAGCAGATTATTGGATAGACATCAGATTAACAAACATATTTTCCCCCTTCCCCTACATCTGGATATGTCGCCCTCTAGTGGCTCAGGGGAGAATGTGAGCACGCCAACAGGCGAGTCCTTCCTCTGACAATGACAACGGACAGGAAGAAGAAAGAAGGCAGAGGAGCAAGGTGAAGGAAACACAGTTGGGAGACAAGGCTAAAAATCCAACATTATCGTCGTCCCCCCAATCCCCTCCCCCTCAACCAAAACTACCCATAGTGCCACAGTCTGTCTTCACGGGAACGGGGCCAAAGACTGCATTGCATTGAAACCCAGGACTTCCCTGAACGAATCCCACCAACCAGCCTTGGAATCCAACCAAGACCGCATCGCCATGACAACGTCCCGGGAGGCCCACCATTCACCCCCTGCCCGGGACCCCAGGTGTCACGCAGACCATCCCAGGGATCAGGTCAAGCTGATCTGAAATGTTCCCATCCTTTCATTCCATCCACGTTCCAGGCTGGGGTTGACATGTTTGCTTCCCCCTGGGAACAGGGCCTAGACCTGGGAGGCAGTCCCAGACTTAGTCATGGTCCTGGGACTGATTGACCGAAAAGCAGAGATTGAGGTGGTAGGAGGTAGTGAAGGAGGTAGTGAAGGAGGTAGTGAAGGTATTTCAATCAGGAGTATACAAATGAACCACTACATGTATTGACAACAACACATTTAGCGTTGAGACACCATCAAATGATTCTTCATGGGCCGATGGATCCATGAAGTCTGCCTGTAGATGAATTCCCCCACAAATGTAATCAAAGTTATTACATTGACGGACGATAACGGCACTTAATGGACTAACAAAATATAATGAATATGTTACATGAATTAATACGTGATTGCATCAGTGATTGCAGTGAGAGTCACTTAGTGGAATGCATAAGTAGTGATTTAATAACCTGGAAAGCAGAGAGTTGCTCAGCAAGCAATGGCTTAGGGAGAATTCCCAGCTTTGGGAGACCGGAAAGCCAGTATGACTTAGAGAGAATTCCCAGCAATGGGAAGACGGAAAGCCAGTACGAGTTAGAGAGAATTCCCAGCAATGGGAAGACGGAAAGCCAGTGATGGCTTGTGAATGCTCGGCTATGAACGAATTATGGATTTGGAACGGCCATCGATGGAAGGTGGGTCGTCTTAGCTCAGGAGGTAGAGCGGGTTGACTTGTCACCGGAAGGTTGCTAGTTAGATCCCCGTCTCGTGTCGAGGTGTCACTGAGCAAGACCCCTAACGGCGAGAAAGCCAGCCCTGGCATAGGAATATTAATAGTGATGATGTTGTTGATGTTGTTGCGATCGCTTCCTCTGCCATGAATGTCCCCAGACATGGCATGCAGCAACCCTGGGGTTTATTTTGAACAGTGCAGAAGACTCTCCTAAGCTGCATTCAAAATGCATAAGGAGGATCTCTTCATACAAGAACAAGAGGCCGTCCCACTGGACCAGGGGGCGTGACCAGAGGCTTGGGTCGGAGAGGCATCACCTAGGGAAACGGGGTCGTGCAGGTTTCAAGGTCAAGCAGCCTTGGATATAAATGAATGGCCTTTGACGACCTAGCAAGGATAACAGTTGGCATTTAGCGATCTGCGTTGCTGACAGGAATGACGAGTTTGTCTGTGCGACGCTATTGTTGACTCTGTCCTGCGGGATTCCTAGGAATTCAGCGATTGGGGATGGGCCGGGGGTTTTCTCTTCTGATAACGGATGCCCGGTCCTCTCAATGGGCCTTTAACTTGGCCAGTGAGGGCCTTGGGTGGCTCATCTAGAGAAGGTTTTCAAGCAGATGAAGCACAAATGGCCCTCCTGATGTTATTTAGCAGGATCCATCCAAGCCTCTGATACCAAGTTGAAGCTGCTTCTACACACAAAGGTTAACCTTACCGAGAAGTAGAACGTAAGAGTCCCATTTGATCTGGAACAGAGGCCACTGGGACAGGTGAATTCTTTTAAAAGTGTCCATGCTATTGGCTTTTCAAAGTCAAGCTCCCTGGCCTGCTTATTTGATGAACTTGCTGGCGTTATCGGAGGTTGCATGGTGAAGGGACAGGGTTCCAGAGAATTAGGGTTATTGATGCTTGCAAAGGGGCCTGCGTGTGGGGCGGAGAGGATGACGTCTCTTCTCTGAATACCTCCATGTGGCTATCCCTGCTGGGCTTGTTCAAAATCCTGGGAGGGAGGGGAATCAAACAAACCGATACCAAACCAGATACCTGCTCTTAAGCTTCTTAATGAACAGGTTTAAGAACGGTCCTAGGATCTGAAATAGTCAACTGGAGTTTTTTTTTTTAACGTATATTTCGTTGGGTGGCAAAACGACTCCCACGCGAACCCTTTAGAAGCATGGGGTCAGGGTGGCAGGAGAATTCTGATGCCAAGGCTTGGACATTGATTATAGGGGATGGAGGATGCTTCATTGTTCCCTGGAATAAGGTGGATTTGGGAGACTGGGCAGCAGATCTTGGATCAGCCCCCTGCAGGCACTACAGATATGTAGAAAATGTTAGTTGGGGTAGGTGTATGGATACAGATTTGTGTAAATAAAATAGAACAAAACTTCAGAAATATCAAACAAATAAGAATTTGAGGGAGAATACATCTCAATGAAGCAAAGAAAATGTCAAACATTTCAACATCGTGGACACTTAATCGTGGACAAAAAATAAAATATCACATTTTTGATAATATGTCATTTTGTCTACAGTCCCCTCTGCTTCTTTCTCACTGATCTGACTTTTGCCCTCACTGTTGGCCTTTCTTCTTCGCTGCCAGCTCTCTCGCTTGTTTGATTAGATTGATTCCATAGAGGCGCACACATTTTTGTTGAAATGATTGCAGGTTTGCACTTGGTTGGAATGATGCACCTTTGGGTCGGGCGATCGCTTTGGGTTGATAATTGGTTTGTGGTTTGATATCGGGCGAAGTGGATTGACATGAATGATCTAGAGACGAACGGTAGTCTTGGGCATAAGGTTGAATTATGCCCAAGTTCCTGCAAGGTGAACATGATAGTGCTTGACAGCCGCCTATTAGCTGCTTGGCTGCATGCTAGAAAATGCACGGGGATGTTTACCTTTTGTTTTTTGGTATAAATCACCTATGAGTGCATGGTACGTGTCAAATTCCTGCCTGATCAGAGCAGCCCCTCCCGTCAGCAGAGGAAAATCCTGCAACCGTCCCCTCTGCTCCCTGCCACTGTGGCGCCTGGCAGATGAGCCGGCTCTTGTGAATGCTGGAGCCCTGCCGATGGATTGAGGCCGTGGGCGGTTAGCGGGGGATGTTGGTTGAGATGCAGGTTGTGGGGTTTGGGGTGCTCCTACGCCTCGGGTGAAGGAAGATACCGCTGGTTTGGGACAGGTCCCACATATTCGCCATCTCCGAGCAGAAGGGGTTGGCGTCGGAATCGAACATGCTTGCATTTGAGCACAGTGTCTGACCGCGTCTCACGTGAACGTTCCTTTATGTTGTATTTTTTTGTTTTGTTAATGACCAACACCCAACTTTCACCTCTACAACCAATCAGTTCATGAACCCTGGGAGTGCCATAGTTGTTGCTGGGAGACAGCAATATGAAACCAAACAACCCCCCTCAGCCAATCAGCGGTGTACAGCCTCACTGCTAGTCAATTAGCAGGAGACGTTGTCTTCCAAGCCCTTCCTATTGTTACCTCATACTGGATGCATTCTGTATCTTGAAACCAAGTCTGCCGTTTACACCAGAGAATACTTCTCTTCTATCAACCATGCAGGTGATTGACAGAAGATTTGGATTCCCTCAACGCACTAAACCTTTTGCACTGAATAGAGCCTATCATAGCTAACCTTAAATATGCAACCCAGAAAGTGGGTGTTTGTTGACGTATTTGTGCTACTGTGAATTTGAAGCTGCATTCTGAGGTTAAATTTGAATCTGTATTAGAATATTGGACCCCTTTATCATTGACAAATACAATTATGCTATTGTTTTCATACCATAGGTTTCTATACATAATCATTTTAGCAATGGGACACTGGTACCTATCCTTTAAGTCATCCTCTCTCTAAAGGAGTTTAAGTTTGGCTAGCTCTGAGAGACGCGGTAGGTCTACTGTAGCAACATGGTATATTTACTGGTGATTTGTGTGGATGTCATTCCCAAGTAACAAAGAAGCTAATGTTCACTTCCCAAACAAATGAGGCCAGCGCAATAAGAGGCATGTTAAGAGAAACTATCACAGGAAAAATGACTACGTTTGATTTTCTTTGAACCAGACAAAACTACGAGCTAATTCTTTATTTGCTCTGGCATATGTGTCTGGTCCCCCACCCGTTCAGACAGATTTCCAGCAGACCTGGCCTGAGTCGGGCCAATCACAACCGTTTATCTAATTAATAGTGGGCGGGATGATACGATGACTGCACAGAGGAACTCAGTTCAAATCAAAATTCAACTGAGGTTCCAGACTGATACGTATTTGTGAATTGGTCTGGCGATGTCTGGCTAAATGTCGGGCTAACGTTTGAAAGGCGTTGTTTGGCTTTCAGAATCCAGGATGGTGGAGTTTGTATTATGCCTGAATTAGTCAGGATATATGAGGATACATATAATGACTTAAACTGTCAAACTTAATACAGGTCTCCTGAAGTAGACGTAATTGAACTAATGACCGTGCTCCGCTCAGAAATGCACCAAGCCTTATATATTACTACGTTTAACAAAAATGATGCAGTATTATATTTTTTATTTGACTCTTGAACAAGTTTAGAACCACCTTATGCAGCTAGGTCATGAAAATACCATGGATAATATGTTGGTTACAAATGGAGGTGAACAACGTGGGCATTAGTGTGCGTTTCACTTTAGTACTTTATCCAAAGGAAACAGGGTCTTTCTCCCATCGCCTTTTTGAACATTGACCACTGTTGAAGAACTTCAGATTCGTTTATTGTTCCTGCCTCCAATATTGTTATCATAAATGTAATTATGTTGTTATCTTGGATTCTTTCAGGTTGAAACACTGATTTATTGTGTATGCATGTGACATTGACGTTATTTGGGATGGTATGTATGTGTTGACGTGTTGTTTACTGTGTTATCACCATTATTGACAAACACAAAGCCACAACTTGCACATGAAACCATACATATATATGTTGTGTTATTGGTTTGGAATACGTTTAATAAAAACCCTTCACTTAAATATAACTGCCTCCAAAGTTTTGGTCTTTGGATATTTATATGACTCATTTTACCTTTTTTTTATTACAAATTCACAAAGCCAATACGTCTTTGATTATAACCGGATATAATCCCAAATAAAGGTAAATTGTTTAGAAAAAAAAAGAAAAAGGTTGTAAAAATGATGACACTGCCATACGCACCAGCGCACTATGCACTGGTACGTATATGTTTGTGCAGAAAGAATAGTAAAAGGGTGCAATTGTGTTTGGCTTATTGACAAACATTGTTATAAGCCTTCCTAATAGACCTTTGATAAAGTTAAGGTAGGGCACATAATTTACATTTAATTTGAAAAGATACTGTAAACATTTGTATTTCCTGATGACTTGTCTATTAGTAATGGCACTTCCTGGTACCTAAACACCACGTTGGCTACTACTTTATATCGAAGAACAATACTCCCCTTTGAATACCTCTGTTAAAAAAACGACAATACCATAAATGCAATATTAGCAAATAATCTTTATAAAAAAAGGCTGAGAATGCAGCAGTAATAATTTAAACCAATACAACGGTAAGTCCAACCCCCAGGCTTTCCTTCTTAAAGTTGTTCTGCATGGCGTTTTTCAGTTATTTGGTTGGTTAGTTGGTTGTTGTTTTTTTCACAGAAAATGCAGCATCTTCGTAATACACCAGAGGATTGATTAATTAGCATTGGGGGCTTAATGGCGCTCCAGGACCAGAAGCGCCATGAAGCGTCCCGATCAGAAAGGACCGGGTGCATCTGTTGCACACTGAAAGCGTCCCACGGACAACGTCCCAGGGACAATATCCCACGGAGAACGTCCCAGGGACAATATCCCACGGAGAACGTCCCAGGGACAATATCCCACGGAGAGCGTCCCAGGGACAATATCCCACGGAGAATGTCAGCCGAAGCTGTAGATGGTTCCAACCGCGTTGTGTAATAATAATGTTGATGAACACACAGTGGAGCTCACGGTCTGGAGCAGTGCTGGAAGTAGCAGAGTGTCCGCGGACACTCTCTCCTGTGTGTGTGTGCGCGCACTCAAAAAAAGAGTGCAGAGTGCTGAGTGGTGAAGAGAAAGTCAACTACGTTTAAAAAAAAAAAAAGCTCTAAGAAAGTGCTTTTCATTCACCTTGAGCGAACGGTTGAAGAGTGGCTTTACCTTGACCCAGACAGACACTTAAGACGTTTTAGTTTAAGAAAGCAGCGCACACCGTAATAAAATCACCTCTTGTAATGCTGGAGCAGAGACCGTCGGTGATAGAAGCTCACCACCTTATGAGACACGAGTTCTCAGCCCGCCACCCCTTCTTTTGTCTCAGTTCTGTTTTATTTGGGGCCCCCCCTCATTGTGCTTTGCGGTGCTGGCCCCTGGCGCGTGTCTGCTCTGAGCCGTCCGGGGCCGTCTGGCTGTAGCGGCGGATCAGCGCTCCCGGGAGGAGGGCCGCGCAGGCCATGGCCAGGAGCTGAGCCAGCGTTCCCCAGGAGAAGATGTCGTCCATGGAGGAGATCTGGGACAGGATGGCTCCGGTCCGGACACAGATGAAGTTATATGGAATCAAACCTGTGAGGCAAGATGAGGACGCAGTGTTGAAGAAGAGGATGTGTGTGCGTGTGTGTGTGTGCGTGTGTGCGCGCGCGTGTGTGTGTGTGTGTGTCTGTGTGTGGGTGACCATCCTCACCTATGAGCACAGTGGGGAAGAAGATGGTCAGGGGTATGTTGAGGATGGGGGAGGTGACGTTAAGGAACCAGTTAGGTGTCATGGGGAACAAACGCAGGAAGAGGAGGAAGAAAAAGAGACTGCTCTTGTTGTCCTCCACCTGGTGGAAGGGAGGAGTCCGAGAGATGGAGCCACGGTGTTGAGAGGGAAAGATACGACAAGAGCAGGTAAAAACAAGGAGGTGAAGGGAACTGGAGGGAACATGGATGAAACATAGAAAAGCAATATGGAGGAGAGGGAGGTTGAAAATTGGATGAAGAGCTAGACCAGGGGTCTGCAACCTTCACTATCAAAAGAGCCATTTTTGGTCCCTCTCCCACCAAATAAAAATGTATCTGGAGCCACAAAACCTATTTGACCCCTAAAATGAAGATAACACAGCGTATTAAGTTGGATATATAGTTATACAAAATATAAAAGTACTAAAAGCCTATAGTTTGTTACATTTAGGACATTTGTAGTTGTAGGATGTAAGAATTATTTTGGTTGACAAAATATTAAAACACTTCTTTTGTCATTTGAGTGTCACAGTATCACCTTCATCTCCAAAATAAGAGGTGTTCCCTTGAAAGAAAAAAGAAAAATAGCCATTATTTATTTCCATTTTTTCCAAAGCTACAGAGAGCCACTGCAGAGGGGTGGAAGAGCCACATGCGGCTACAGAGCTGCGGGTTGCTGACCCCTGAGCTAGGCAGACACATGTAAATAGATAGTTGGATACGATATAAACATAGATAGATAGATACGTATATAGAAATACAGACAGATACATGTAGGTGGATGGTCTGAATCATGTAGATCAGCATGTAGAACAACACGCTACCCCTCCTATCAAATGACCCTCTTCTCACACCACCCCTCCTATATCTCTCTCAAATGACCCTCTTCTCACACCACCCCTCCTATATCTCTCTCAAATGACCCTCTTCTCACACCACCCCTCCTATATCTCTCTCAAATGACCCTCTTCTCACACCACCCCTTCTATATCTCTCTCAAATGACCCTCTTCTCACACCACCCCTCCTATATCTCTCTCAAATGACCCTCTTCTCACACCACCCCTCCTATATCTCTCTCAAATGACCCTCTTCTCACACCACCCCTGCTATATCTCTCTCAAATGACCCTCTCCTCACACCACCCCTCCTATATCTCTCTCAAATGACCCTCTCCTCACACCACCCCTCCTATATCTCTCTCAAATGACCCTCTTCTCACACCACCCCTCCTATATCTCTCTCAAATGACCCTCTTCTCACACCACCCCTTCTATATCTATCTCAAATGACCCTCTTCTCACACCACCCCGTCTATATCTCTCTCAAATTACCCTCTTCTCACACCACCCCTCCTATATCTCTCTCAAATGACCCTCTCCTCACACCACCCCTACTATATCTCTCTCAAATTACCCTCTTCTCACACCACCCTTCCTATATCTCTCTCAAATGACCCTCTTCTCACACCACCCCTCCTATATCTCTCTCAAATGACCCTCTCCTCACACCAACCCTCCTATATCTCTCTCAAATGACCCTCTCCTCACACCACCCCTCATATATCTCTCTCAAATGACCCTCTCCTCACACCACCCCTCCTATATCTCTCTCAAATGACCCTCTCCTCACACCACCCCTACTATATCTCTCTCAAATGACCCTCTCCTCACACCACCCCTCCTGTATCTCTCTCAAATGACCTTCTTCTCACACCACCCCTCCTATATCTCTCTCTAATGACCCTCTCCTCACACCACCCCTGCTATATCTCTCTCAAATGACCCTCTCCTCACACCACCCCTCCTATATCTCTCTCAAATGACCCTCTCCTCACACCACCCCTACTATATCTCTCTCAAATGACCCTCTCCTCACACCACCCCTCCTGTATCTCTCTCAAATGACCTTCTTCTCACACCACCCCTCCTATATCTCTCTCTAATGACCCTCTCCTCACACCACCCCTGCTATATCTCTCTCAAATGACCCTCTCCTCACACCACCCCTCCTATATCTCTCTCAAATGACCCTCTCCTCACACCACCCCTCCTATATCTCTCTCAAATGACCCTCTCCTCACAACACCCCTCCTATATCTCTCTCAAATGACCCTCTTCTCACACCACCCCTCCTATATCTCTCTCAAATGACCCTCTCCTCACACCACCCCTCCTATATCTCTCTCAAATGACCCTCTCCTCACACCAACCCTTCTATATCTCTCTCAAATGACCCTCTCCTCACACCACCCCTCCTATATCACGTTGTCCTACGCCTTACTCCCACCCACCGTGGGGGTCTTCGTACCTTCCTCTGCAGCAACGCCACTTTGTCAGGGAAGAGGCGCATGACGTGGTCCTTCCCGAAGGCGGAGGACAGCAGGTAACAGAAGGTGGAGCCCGAGGTGGTCAGCAGACAGGCCAGCGCCAGACCCTCCCACGGTCCGAACAGCGCCCCCGCCAGCATGTTCTGTACATCCCCCAGCACAAGACACACGTGCGTTTACAATGGATGACCATGACTTCATTCGGCAGCAGACGCTTTCCCCCTTAGAGACTCACAGGTAAGACTGAGAACAATCAAAGCATGAGGTCAAAGGTGGAGTAGCGAGCTACTTGATTTGGTTATAGTGCTGCACACAAAGTACCTTTAAAACAGCTGGACAGAGTGGACAGAGGAATCACAAATGCAGGATTAGTTCATTCTTCTTTGTATTATAATGGTTTATGTGTATGTACTGTATATACCTATGTATGCATGTACATACGTACAGATGTACTTATATATGTATGGATGTGTATTACGTATGTATGTATGTATGTATGTATGTATGTATGTATGTATGTATGTATGTATGTATGTATGCATGTATATACACACGTATATATGTAGTCTTTTGTATTTGATTAACTATCCAATTTTGGTACTTTCTGTTGAGAAGTCTAATTCATGCAATGTGTGTTAACTAGTTGATTTCGTTGGAAGGTTGGGTGTGAGAGCATTCTTGTGTGTCTATATCAATTATTTTGTGTTTTGACATCCATTATTGTGTATCTGTGCGTTCCAAGGAGGGGGTCCTTGGAAAGCACAGATCCAGAGTGAGATGGTCCATCTCAGGGGGTCAACTTCACCAAAGCTTCTAGTGTCGGAGCTCACCAAGAAGGAGGACCCGGGGATGGCGAAGGACTGCTTATAGAGGTAGGCGCTGCAGAACAGCAGGAGGACGTAGCTGTGGTGTTCTCTCTTGTAGAACTTTAGCGTCTCCGCTAGCTCCCGTAGCTCGTCCAGGTCAGACGGGAACTTCAGCCTGGATTGTGGAAACAAAGCGCTCCATGTACTCACTCTGTTGTTTTCTGTTACTTTGAGGGACAGCTTGGGACAACCCTATCTTCATTGGTCCGGCATTGAGCCAGTTGGCTTCAGTCAGCTGACACACACCTGTACTGTACACACACTGCATGTCGGATGCACTCCTCACTACAAACTAACAAGTGGATGTTGAAGTGAAGTTAAGTGAACTTATTAGAGAACAATGCTTGAGACATGAAAAGGCAGGAAGGGTAAGACAGACGGACATGAACGAAAATAAAGAAACATCAGAGTAAGGGAGACGAGGGCAGTAATTGGATCTGCTTGATTGAAGGACAAGAATAGCCCTTGCTGCACACACACACACACACAGTAAAATTCCCCTGAAAGTTTCTTGGATATATAATAACACAAGTTCCCCTGAAGAAAATCCCCCTGAAACATGATGTCTGCTTCCTCCTGACCTGATTTTCAGCATCCATGGTTTTTATTGGTCAGCTAGTCAATATAGAGCATCTCATTGCCAGCTAGTCAATATAGAGCATCTCATTGGCCAGCTAGTCAACTCATGGACTGTCCGATGCTGATGGCATGAGTGTGTGTGTGAGGGGAGGGGGAGCCTATGGGTTTGGTTTAAATTTCGCATACACATTACCCCACAATATGCATGTTCACACACACACACACACACACACACACACACACACACACACACACACACACACACACACACACACTAAAAGGATGAACATTAGAGATGTGAATGTGTTAGCACCATCATGGTAAGGAAGTTGGGGGTTGGAGTTAGGCATCCCTAGTGAGATCTGATCACAGATCAGCTCACACATTTACACACGCACACACACATTTACACACATACATTTACACACACACACACACACACACATTTACACATGCACACACACACACACACACACACACATTTACCCACGCACACACATTTACACATGCACACACACACACACAGCGTATACACATGCGCACACACACACACTGCATATACACATGCACAGACACACACACACACACACACACACACACACACACTGTAAGAGAGGCCCATCTGGGTGCATGCCTGGGCAGTATAATATCTTGCTAAGCGTTATTCTAACTGTCCCTAGACTACTGCACACACACACACACACACACACACACGCACGCACGCACGCAGACACACGCTCCCTCTCTCATATGATACCCACAGACACACACTCTAAAGACATTCTACAGAGTAACGGGATCCATACAAGCTGTCCTGCCCGACCGTGCCTGCTCTGCCCCAGTCTGCTCACGCAGTGGCTCTGTTTCTCTTTTAATGCCTTCATGCAATCATTTGTCAACCGCCTTCTTATTGTGCTGCTAAAAGGCCAGATGAATGACTTCATGTTCGCCAATGTTGTTCAAAATAAAATAAATAAAATCAATGAAAGGGGACTCCAGTAACCAATGACAGCCAATGTGCTCACAGTTCATTTGCCTTAATTATGCCTACCGGTACTCCTTGACTCCCGAATCCTGGTCCGTCCCGTCCAGTGGGGCTTGGGAGACAGCGGGCAGGTGCGTGGACAGCAGGTACAGGTAGCAAGTCGCCGCGGCCAGAACGCCGACCAGTCCCGCTATGGATTGCATTGCTCCGATACAATTCCAGCTCTTTGGAAGTTAACCAGTGAGGAATATTTTCTTAGTTTGTTCAGCTACACGCCCATTGACAACGTGTGTTCTTGAAAAAAAAAAAACACTGGCAAAAGTGCCGCTATTATTGCACTTGGGTTGTAAGGTTGGTTCTCGCTCATCGAATGCAAGCTACAAGTGACGGCATTCTGAAATTGGCTGGAGCGGGACGGGGATCACATGGCGACTGCTGACCAACTGGCCGGGATTAAAATAACTGTCATTGCGACTGAAATGCGCCTTGTTGTCAACTGCACTTCTGTAAAGTCGCCTCTAGGTGGCAGCGACGCGAGGAGCGTGAAGAAGAGCGACGCGGCCGAGACGGGCAGCGATGAGCGCACGGTCGCGTCAGCGTCCGGGTAGACTTGTGACAGTCTTAGTCGCGATCCCCTCCGTAGAGGGGCACATTCATGACAATGTATGTGCATCTGATAGTATTTAATGGCGATAAACTCACCAATATTTCCCCTCTGCGGACAGCTCGGGTCATCCTCTTTGTATCGGCATGCCTTTGATGAAAACAATATAATAAAGGTTTCCATGTATCAGCAACGTTCTGTCAAGAAGTCTGTTGACACAGAGAGGGCGAAAACTGAGAATCATAAAGTGTGTTTATCGTGGGCCTTTTTTAATGATTTGTTTTTAATTACCACGGGAAATATTTTTACTGTTATATTTACTGTTAAAACCAAGAATGTAATGCTTTACTTTGATTGCTGAGATGATGTACTTAGTATCCTAACGTTCTCTCGTTAGGATGAGAGCATCGTCGATTGAAGACCAATCACGAGAGAGATTTATTTTATTATTCAAAATACAAGAGAAAGCATAAACGTTGGTAGGCAAAGTATAAAAAACACTGGCACATACAACTTGGGGTGTTTACATTCACTGAACAAAAAATAGATATATTCTGCAAGAGAATATGCTTCATTTCGTTCTTCATTTTCGGTCAAGTGCTGTATTATAAATCACATTTTTAATTAATATTTTGAAGTAACTGTGTTACTAATGTATGTATATAGTGTACATTGGTGCATCATTGCTGTGTATGTCTTTGAGATCATTCATGAGACACAGCGGGCTTAATCTTTTAACTTTGGCATGCCTCACTCCTTCAACAGATGCAGCTTCACGTGGGGCCTATGTATTACACAGGGATGCTAACAGCTAACGGCTAACAGCTAAGGGCTAAAAGAGAAAACCAGTCACAACTACATCATTTCGAAAGATATCCACTTTGCATGCTTATTCCTAGCAGGGCTGCAAACCTTCAGAAAACCTTGGAGTGGGATTCGATTTAGACCACATTTGTTTGGGGCCCGTTCAGGGTCTCCACCGTATGCCAAAGACCTTTATTCATTCACTTTAAGTGTTACTATTTACAGTCCTTACCCTGATTTAAGACCCTGTTATCTCACCCCAATTATAAAGAAAAACGAACATAGAAATAAAACAGTTTTTGGCCAGTGGATCATTGAGCTGGTGGCCAAAGACCGCAACCTCACTAGTCTGAAGCCAGTGAGCGATACGTAGTTTGATGTAGCCTGCAGTAGACCAAACAGTTGACCTAATTGGAGCAGGTGTCCTCAGGTCGCCTCATTGTGCAAAGCGTTCCATCAATGGATAATTGCTGCAGGCATTTACGAGGTCATCTTCCAACAGCCAATCAGGCAGGCTACCTCAAGTTACTCTTAATTGCATCAAACAACAAGTACTGTAGTCAGGGATGAACTGGGACCAACAAATGACCCCAAAAATGTCAAAAAAGTCTTTTTGACCCAGACTGGCCCACAGAAACCCGCCCCCCCCCCCCCCCCCCCATTGCAGCAGTATTTGCTTTTCAGTTGGCAATCCTTATCAACTAACTTTTGAATCACTGCATGAACTACGTGTTGTAGTTAGTCATGGACATTCCTCGGTCACCGGCTAGATCGTTACATTGGTGTCAGAAGTGAAGCTTTTTTATTCCTGCTCGGTGAGTTAGCTAGCTGCCGGCTGCAGTTGCTATAATCCTGAGCTTTGTTGCTGTGTTTTCAACACACCATTAAGGTTCCCTGCGGACTGCCAAGTGAAGCTAGAGAGGGAGACGGATGACAACAGCGTAGCGCAGTATGTATGTATGTATGTGTGTATGTATGTGGCGTAACTTCGAAGTCTCTGGAGAAGGGAAGAGCCCTCTGGGAAATGGCAGCCGACGGAAACTGGAAAATCTTCCTGTGTTGTACACGGCTTGCGTTGCACGCCCCTCGGAGATGCAAACAAAATGGCAGCGCCATGTCGAGTCCCGTGTCCACCAAGACTCCGAGATACTGTGATGCTGGGTCAGTGATGTTGATGTTCAAAACTGCACATTTGGTCTGACCAAACGGACTGATCAAGTCAAACTCCCTTAATCAATGAAGTTGTGGATGGATGGATTTTATTGTTGCAACACTCATGAGCTCGATCAATTGAACAAAAACCATACATGCAGTCAAAATGTTACACGGTGCCGGTTTAAAGAAAGTCAAACTGAATGAGTGACAGTACAGATGGACAGACTGGTAGCAGAAGATACAGCAAAGTAAAAGCCATCTGTAGACTTAAAATAAGAAATAAACCCATTGGGACAGGAATACCGCGAGGCTAATCAGCTAAACAGCAACACTAGGCCTACTGTACCCATTACAGAAGAACGTGATGCACGTACATTAAGATCTTATACCTCCCGTTTCTTGAACTCTCTGAACTGAAGTGTAATGGAGAATAAACCCTCGTTTCAATGATGGTCATAAAGATCAGATACATAGTTAGAAATATACATAGTCGTTTTTTAACCAGCAGATCTGTAATGTGTCAAAAGGGATGAACCCTTCAGTTTTACACTTCAACACAGCTGTGTTAGCATGCACCATGAAGGGTTGGTTACATTTATATTATGCTCGCTCAAGAAAGGAACGTAGATACAACAGTCTAAAAGTTGTAGGCACATTCTTTTAACACAAAAAGAAGATAACAATCATAAAAAGCATACAATTCAACCGCGCATGCATCTTAACTCAACTGAAGGAAGCTAAGTGAAAAAAAAGTGTGAAACTCGTCCAGTCTAATCAATTGTAATCAACATCATTGATATTTACATACAAGCTTAATGAATGTCCACGTAATTATGTTTACATAAATGATCCTAAATGATCCAGAGTTGTATGTTTACATAAATGATGTTTTCCATCTACTCTGAGACATTAGGTTACAGGAGTTTCCAGCACCTAGATTGTGTCATTGTGTACTGCAGGCTCTACTTTTTGACCACTTGTCTGTTGTTCCCTTGTCCTCGCTTGCTAATACAGTTACCATGGCATTTTCATTCACTTGGAATACAAATAAAACAAAGGTAAAATAGGCCTAAAACAGGATTCAGTACCTCTTCATCAAAAGTAAACCTATAGACATTCACTCCACATTTGTTTTATTATTATTGTAACAGTAACATGTGCTAAGAGGTTTTTCCAATTGTGACATTTATATTCTGAATCCAACATTTGTTGAGAAGTTGTGCACATTTTTACATTTTTTTAGACCTAAACCACTTCATTCTCCGTAGACGTTACAATAATTTCAATAGAAACGGAATAGCGGAATACAATATAATATAAATAATAAAATACCAAAAAAACCACAAATAAATTATGAATAAAAATAAGAAATGTGATAGGGGGAACTTGCACTATCACATGCTGCTGGGATGATTACAACTTGTAGTTGATGTTGTTCTCATTGTTTATTGTTAAGCTGTCAATTTAAATAAATCTTTAGTATTTTTCATTTATTCCTCTTGATTATATTGATATATTCTTTCATCATTCATTTCTTTATTAGATCCCTCACAATGTCCCCCTTAAACGTTTTTAGAGTGTTGAAATACAACACACCTGTGAATTATTAGGTCCTATTAAACTGCAAATGCAAAACATCCCAATATATGTACATGTGTGAAAAGGTTTCCCAGTGCATTCACCGTCTACGATCATGACGTGGCAAAACACTGATATCTTTTACTTTTAAAACGATTCTCCTTTGTTGACAAAAAGAATGGGTTGTGTCCAACTTACATTACAGTAATTTAGCTACAGACAGTGTCTCCAGAAAACTCCAACAAACCATGGAGTCATTAACCAGTACCTGTGGTCCCTTAAGTACATTAAGGAACCTCATTCAGGCTATTATGTCAGTAAGGGGTTTTAGTCTCTTGAAATAATTAGAGAGAGAGAGAGAGAGAGAGAGAGAGAGAGAGAGAGAGAGAGAGAGAGAGAGAGAGAGAGAGAGAGAGAGAGAGAGAGAGAGAGAGAGAGAGAGAGAGAGAGAGACACACAGACACACAGACAGACAGAGAAGTAGAAACATTGTGAAAGACACACACACACACACACACACACACACACACACACACACACAGGTGTCGATCTACTACAGCCTTCATTTGAATAGTAACATCAACCTCTCCTTCTCCCTATCCACTCTGATCCATAGAGAGAGAGGGAGAGAGAGGGAGAGAGAAAGAGAGGGAGAGAGGGAGACAGAGAGAGAGACAGAGTAAGAGAGACAGAGTAAGAGAGAGAGAGGGAGAGAGAGAGAGAGAGCCAGAGAGAGAGGGAGAGAGAGCGCTACACAATGCTGCTGGGCTGCAAACAACTAAAACACAACACAACTAAATCCCTTAATAAGAAAAAAACCCAGGAGGTACATGGGTGTTAAAAAAGCCCCCTCCCGAGATACAGGTTACAAATATATATATATATAAATATACATATATACCTTTAGCTACCATAACACCATTACTAAAGTGAGAGGCCTGTTCATACATTTATAGTTCTGTGGAACTAACACTATGGCTTCAACTAGTTAACAGCTCCGGCTGTCACTAACTAGGTTTATTTAGTTTGTTGCTCCTCCACAAGAGGGAGCTTGAGGACGGAAGACCAAACAGAGATCCTGTATGTGACACTTTGTGCAGCTTTGGTCGTGAGAGCGCTGTGCAGAAGCAGCACCGATGTCTGTGAGCATGTCCCACCATTTGATGTACTGCTGTCGTTAGTCACCAGCGCGCACATGCTAGCCATTAAGCAGAGAGAGGGGTGTTTGAGTGTTTGATGCTTTCATTAGACTAGAGCCCAGCATATTCTTTTGCTGCCCAGAAAGTTCAGTAGGACCGACTTTTAATGTCTGCCCCCTAGGTGGCGCCACTCATCATTGGTTAATGTGTCTACCCAGTTTTCAAGTTTATTTTACAATCGGCAACAAATAAACCACGGAAGCGAATTCATGGTCAAATAAAGACAGACAACAGGAGTTTAAATAGATAAATACATAAAGAATATAAACGGGCATTGCATAACATTCAATGAAAAAAAAAACAGGATTTGGACTATAAATTCAGGCTACAGTAACTATTTCTAGGGATATAAAGAGGTCCAGTCTCAGTCTACTGCTTCCACAGTGGACATTATTATACTGAGGCAACGAGAAGACGCAAGCCTCCCTCCTACCGAGAGTGTCTCTCTACTAGCGTTATGCCCTACTCTGAAAGCTATTTATTCCCCTTGATTTAGCCTAAAAAACTACACAGCGGCCGCCCCAACGGTGCCATGGGGGAAGAAACCCAACCCAGGGTCCTACAGGATTTGGTTTGCCTCAGTATGGTGGGACTGAGCGCTGTTGGCGGCCCCCTCGGATTGGTGCTTGAACAGGTCACATGGCATGAGTGGGAGGGGCAGCCCCTGCTCTGTCACTACTAAATCGTAGGGCGGCGCCGCCTCCAGAGGCAGGGAAATGGATGAGATAGGCTGCTGCTCTGGACCCTGCAGTCCTATCGGGTACTGGCCAGGAGAGAGCCAGCTGGCTGAAGACTCTCTGCTGTAGGCCGAGGGGTATGGAGTGGTGTAGGCAGGCTCCTCCTCCTGCCCTGCCCCTCTGAGAAAGGGGTCCAATAGGGAGTAAGGGGGTGGGTCATCGGTTGGGATGAAGATCTGCGTTGCACCGGGGCTGATACACTCAGAGTAGCTACAGAAACAAAAGGGCAGAATAACGATGAGTTACTGAGAATTATAATGACTGAAACGTGAATGAAAGCTAAAGCTATATCTAGCCCTTAAACATTCACACAACCCAAGAGCTGTTTCTGTCTCATGCACGCACACACATGCACACACGCACGCACACACACACACGCACACGCACACGCACACGCACACGCACACACACACACACACACACACACACACACACACACACACACACACACACACACACACACACACAGTCAGAGTGTACTCATTCAATCTTATAAAATTAGTTGAATTATCAAATTGAGATAAAACAAATTAAGTCGCTGTAGGTAATTCATCTTTTAAAAATAAGCTATTAGTGAGTGAAACTCTAGAATCTTACCTACAGCACCTTTTAGACAATACAAATCAAGGGACAATAAGCAAGATGGTGTGTGTGTGTGCCACAGTCATAGGTGTGGTAAGAGGAAGCAGTGAATCAGTAACTCGATTTAATGGACAGTTAACTATATAAGCCCAGAGACAAAAGCCCAGCGGTGTCATGTGACCTGATGTTTCTGTTTGTGCATGTGCACACACACGTGCACATACACGTGCACACACACACGCGCACACACACGTGCACACACACGTGCACACACACGTGCACACACACGTGCACACACACACGTGCACATGTGTATCCTTCCTTCTAACTATTCGATTAAATTAGATCACGCTTATTTAATCCTAGGGTGTCGACCATACAAGAATACTGTTAAAACAATCTGACGTGGTACTACCTCATATATGTGAAATACTTACAGAATGAATGAATTCATTAAAATCCTTATTAAACCTCGAAGATCATTGTGGTTTCCTCGATGATCAGTGAGTGTCAATGTTAAAGAAGGATGAAACAATTTGTAGGCAGGTGGTTGAGTGGGTCACAAAGGTCACAATTAATGTATGCAATGAATTAATGTAATGTAGTAATGCAAACAGTATTTGCATATGCATTAGACACATACAATGTGTGTGTGTGTGTGTGTGAGTGTGTGTGTGTCTCTGTGTGTGTATGTGTGTGTGTGTGAAGATGTAGTTCCCAGTGTGGAACGGTGTCAACCTGTTTGGTGTCTCACTTGAACTGGAAGTCTCCTCCAGATCCCTGGTGTCAGTCTGTGTGTGTGTGTGTGTGTGTGTGTGTGTGTGTGTGTGTGTGTGTGTTCATGTCTTCATGGTGTGCACCTGTATGTGCAAATGGGATTACTTTGCATCTGTGCATAAATCTCCCTGGGTATATGTGTGAGTGTTTATGTGTGTGTGTGTGTGTGTGTGTGTGTGTGTGTGTGTGTGTTACAGTGTGTGTTTGTGGGATGAGAAGGTGTTGGAGCCAGCTACCTCAGGGGGGTAACTAGCATCAGCTAGGTGTTGCTAACTGAAAATAATTGCTTGCCAGTTCTTTCCCCAGGGAGGGGGAAATATCTATCTATCCATCCATCCTCTCTCTCTCCTCTCTCTCTCTCTCTCTCTCTCTCTCTCTCTCTCTCTCTCTCTCTCTCTCTCTCTGTCTCTCTCTCTCTCTCTCTGTCTCTCTCTCTCTCTCTCTATCTTCTCATAGCCTAATCTCGGTTTGTATTTGATAAATACTATATTGACTTGTCTTGAATATCAGCCCTGATGAGCTGGTCTGCTTTCTACAGCGAAAGGATGTTCAGAGAACACAATGGGTCTGCCTTCACAGGAGAACCAAACCCCAAAAGCACTTTGATTTGGTTCGCGTTAGATGACTCCCTCTACAGGTTCAACCCACGCTATTGCATGGGTTTAACGTCTGCTGACGGTCGGCTGAGTAAGCGTCGATGCAGCACACCCGTCCTTCGCTTAGGAAGCTGGCGTTCGGAGGCTCCCAGGTGACCGCCGGGAGCAGGATGCTCTAAGTGAGCGCCATGGCTGGAGAGAGGGCGGGGCTTATCAGCACGTTTCCGAAGTTTGTGCTTAGCAGCCATTTTTCTTTTGTTCATTAAACGGCAGTCCTAATTAACCAATTAAAAGAACACCTAAATAAATAAAAAGATGTCTGTTCTTGTTTACCTTTAAGTCTCTCTTTCCAAGGGTTTCATTGATACAGCCTGAACGGACGTCTGGAGCTAAAACTAGCATTGGACTCTCAGGGTTCAAGCGATGTAACTAGACAGATATAACCATGATAAATGTTACGGTTGACTTAACAAAAGCCGACGTAAACCTGCAGATCAGGGTTCAACTGATTAGAAACGGACCTATGACATAAAGCATGTGGCTGGCCAGCCTGCGTTGGTGGAACACAGCCATTTGTTAGGCAGTATCTGTGACCAGGCAGCCCAGAATGAACCAAACCTGAAGGCGTGTTGTGCTTGCTTCTCCTGTAACATCTAACCCCTGCCTGGTCTTCTGTGTGAGAGTCATAAAGGATCCACAGTGGGAGATAACTCTCTCTCACACACACACACACATACACTTACACACACAAACTCTCTCTCACACACACACACACACATACACTTACACACACAAACTCTCTCACACACACACACACACATACACAAACTCTCTCTCACACATACACACACACACACACACACACACACACACACAGTCAAAGCAGATGGTGGTAGAAGAAGAAGATGTGGAGGTAAAAGTCCCCCCAGTGATTGTTTGATGAGCCGCAGTCCATGGACTAGGGGTGAATGAGACTGTCTGTGCTGCTGCTTTGGCTTGGACATGCTCAGTCCTGTGTAAAACGACCAACAGGATGTAGGGATGGTCATTCCCCGGGGGGGGGGGGGGGGGGGGGGGGGGGTAGTTGTCGCAGTGTACCTCAGCAGTACAGCAGTTTCCTCGTTAGCATGCAATGCTAATCAATCATGGACACGATCTGCTGCATGTGCATGTTTACAAGGGTGTGTGTGCGTGTTTGCGTGAGTGTGTGTGCGTGTTTGCGTGAGTGTGTGTGTGTCTCAACACAGATTTTAAGCTAAGCTGAAGCATGAACCTTCACCGTCACCACAGGTGAGCTCTTGATGTATGTGTGTGTGTGTGTGTGTGTGTGTGTGTGTGTGTGTGTGTGTATGTGTGTGTGTGTGTGTGTGTGTGTGTGTATATACACAGTGTGTATCAAGAAATCGGAAGTGCAGTGTTCACAGTCCCAGTAGGTGAGCTGTTGATTTGAGTCCTCTGAGTTTCCCTCAACCATCTGTGGCCACACACACACACACACGCACACACGCACACACACACACACACACACACACACACACACACACACACACACACACACACACACACACACACACACACACACACACAGAAAGATGCCTCACTGCATGTATCGCTTGCTGACAATGTGCAAACATGAATTTGACTGTATTTATTGCACACAATATGTGTCTGCTGTTTGTGTGTATGTGCGTGTATATATGTGTGTCTTTCTGGCACCAGACTGATGTAGAAAACAAGCTTCCCTTCTTCCCTGGTCTCTCATACATCTCTTGTTTCTACCAACCCTTGTGTTTCATTTAGCTACACTAAAATGTGATTAAAGGATCACACACACTCACACACACATACGCAAGGTCACATTCATAAAAACACACATACACAATGCAGGGGGTAGACGTGTGTGAATTATTAAAGTGTCCAATTAGAGTAGCTGACATTTAGATCAAAGACTCTGCCCTTTTGCAGACTCCCTTCTATCTCACCCCCTTGGTCTCTCCTCCCTTTCTCACTCAGCTACACACACACTCCTACACACTGTGTGTGTGTGTGTGTCTGTGTGCATGTGTGTGTCTGTGTGCGTGTGTGTGTATGTGTGTGTGTGTGGAACAGTAAGGGGGTAAACCGCTGTGGACAGAGAACAGTGTCTCTTCATAATGCTTTAAAGTGCTAAGAAGCATTTTTATTCACCCAATCATCTTGAAGGACAACCGCTGGGCGTTGGACTAAAGTCACACGTAGATGAACTGTTGAAAGACCTTGTAAAGAAGATAACTGGGCTGTGTGTGTAAATACACATTACACACATACATTCATGCTTTTAGAAAGAAACCTATTTGTTCCAATCACGTATGAATGCTAGTTGTTATTACTTCTTCGTTTTAAATAGACCACCTTAATAACCATGAAGTCCTAACTGAAGTTGGACCACTTAAAGCTGCGTAGCTGTAGCTCAAAGCTGTAGAAGCTCAAACTAGGTTGATTAGCAGGCCCTCCTGCAGTACGAACCCGGGCGGTGAGTCTGGGTACATGTTGTTGGCCTGGGACAGGGTCTCTGTATACGAGTCGAAGTCCAAGCCTGGAGGGAAGTCTTCCAGACACGCCGACCTCAGCTCCCCCAGCGACCCCCCGTAGGAGAAGCCGTCTGGACCTGGACAGTAACACATGCCACCTGCATTCATTACATTTTACCATTGCAGTTGTATCCATCTATCACTCTGGTTTGGTCTTTAAAAGGTGCTGTAGTGAAGATTTAAGAGCTGTCATTTGAGAGTTATGTGTTAGAAATGGCATAGCCATCTGTCAGCTACTAGTGAGTAAAAAGCTCTGTGAGAATATCGGATTCTAGTTGACCGGCGCGCCTGCCTGTGTATAAACCTATGTGCACTTCTGACCAATCCAGGCACCCCTTCCCTGATCAGTTGCGGAATCCATCTTGCCTGTCAGTCACAGGCGTGTAAAAAGCAACTCTTCTCAATGGCGGAGAATAGTAGGCAGAGAGAGGGGGAGGGTCAATGTTTTGGGTTTTTGCAAAATCGAGCTCTCTACCGTCATTTTCTGCTCTGTCTCTTTCCAACTCTGGAATCTTACCAGCACCTTTAAGTCCCTAATGTCGAGCTTGACAGAGGGATACTAGCACCAGCAGAATCACGATAAAGGAGCCAGGAGCAAATGGGACTGATTGGAAGATCTGAGCTGCCTCAGTGCTAAAGACGACGTTGACTGTTGCTGAGCTGACCAATCACAACCTTCAGACATGGTAGAAGATCACGTTTGTTCTATGCGGCCATACAGCGGTGTGATGTGTAAACGTTTGATGACGTGGCCGAGGAACCACTCAAAGACTTCCTATTGGGATGCATCATATCATCATATGATGTATATATCATACATCATATCATCATATGATGTATATATCATACATCATATCATCATATCATGTATATATCATACATCATATCATCATGTCATGTATATATCATACATCATGTCATCATATCATGTATATATCATCATATCATGTATATATCATACATCATATCATCATATCATGTATATATCATACATCATATCATGTATATATCATACATCATATCATCATATCATGTATATATCATACATCATATCATGTATATATCATACATCATATCATCATATCATGTATATATCATACATCATATCATCATATCATGTATATATCATACATCATATAATCATATCATGTATATATCATACATCATATCATGTATATATCATACATCATATCATCATATCATGTATATATCATACATCATGTCATGTATATATCATACATCATATCATCATATCATCATATCATGTATATATCATACATCATGTCATGTATATATCATACATCATATCATGTATATATCATACATCATATCATCATATCATGTATATATCATACATCATGTCATGTATATATCATACATCATATGATGTATATATCATACATCATATCATCATATGATGTATATATCATACATCATATCATCATATCATGTATATATCATACATCATATCATCATATCATGTATATATCATACATCATGTCATGTATATATCATACATCATATCATGTATATATCATACATCATATCATCATATCATGTATATATCATACATCATATCATCATATCATGTATATATCATACATCATGTCATGTATATATCATACATCATATCATGTATATATCATACATCATATCATGTATATATCATACATCATATCATCATATCATGTATATATCATACATCATATCATCATATCATGTATATATCATACATCATGTCATGTATATATCATACATCATATCATCATATCATGTATATATCATACATCATGTCATGTATATCATACATCATATCATGTATATATCATACATCATATCATCATATCATGTATATATCATACATCATATCATGTATATATCATACATCATATCATCATATCATGTATATAGGGATACGCTATGGGTTATATACTGTATGGTGGATCACGTATGCAATGCTATTAATCCATCTGAAAGCAAATACAAAAACCATTCTGCTGATCACCGTAGCTAGCACGTAGATGCGGGTTTCGAAGGCGGCTGTCCTTGCGCAGGCTGCCGATGATGATGGTGACACAGGAGAGGAAGAGGACTAGCCCGATGACGATGCCCGCCACCACCAGGGGGGACACGAGGAGGGAGGCGTCGCCCGCCATCTCCCTCTCACCCCTGCAGTCTGGGTACTCCCCATGGCTGTGGTTGGAGCTCACTGCAGGGAGGGATGGGTGGACGAGAGACACAGAGAGAGAGCCAGAGAGAGAGAGAGATGAGAGAGAGTGAGAGAGAGAGAGAGAGAGAGAGAGAGAGAGAGAGAGAGAGAGAGAGAGAGAGAGAGAGAGAGAGAGAGAGAGAGAGAGAGAGAGAGAGAGAGAGAGAGAGAGAGAGAGAGAGAGAGAGAGAGAGAGAGAGAGAGAGAGAGAGAGAGAGAGAGAGAGAGAGAGAGAGAGAGAGAGAATGTGGGAAGATGTACACTCTAGTTCAGTGAAAGGGGGGTCATTTTGATTATGAGTTTAAAGATTAACATTCCATGTTTTTGTGACAATGTCAGTATGAACTTAAACACAGGGTTGCAACAAGGCAACATCCAGTCGTCCAATTATCAACATAAAGTCATCGCAGAAAAAGGGGAAGATGTCAAGTGTGGAATTGGCAGAGTTGATTTTCTTCATAACGTTTGACCTTTGCACTCCCTGACACTGTCTGTTGATGATATTGCGGGTGTAGGGTCGGCCACTTGGAATTGATTGTGGGAAGACAATCCTCGCAAGAAACGATCAATGAGTTGAAATGACAACGTCAAAGAGCTAAAGAGAAGCTACAAACTGCAACACCAAACTGCAGGCCACTGCTATAAGAGCTGGAATCTAAAGAGAGAATCTGCTGGCAGACAGAGAGGACCACATGGTCACCTCTCCCCCAGGGGAGAGGTCAGGGAAGCCCAGGAGACACCCATCTGGACAGAGCTGAGTGTGTGTGTGTATGTGTGGAAAAAAAGAGTGATGTATGAGAGTGTAGGTGCACTCATCCATGTGTGTGTGTGTGTGTGTGTGTGTGTGTGTGTGTGTGTGCGCGTGTGTGCGTGCTTGTGTGTGTGAGTGTTTGGGCATTTTTGACTGGCACATCCCAAGAGCTCAGTCCAACACAGTAACACAAGGACAGCAGCGTCAAAGAAACAGGACACAGGACAGAGGCCAGAGAGAGAGAGAGAGAGAGAGAGAGAGAGAGAGAGAGAGAGAGAGAGAGAGAGAGAGAGAGAGAGAGAGAGAGAGAGAGAGAGAGAGAGAGAGAGAGAGAGAGAGAGAGAGAGAGAGGTTTAGGGGCTTGTCGTGTGTTCACACACAGACACAGAGACACACACACACACGTATGGAATCACATTTGTTTTCAATTAATAAAGGATTGTGCTAAATAAAGTAAGTAAAGTCGTATAATCTCAGAGTGCACATGTACAATAAATAAATATATATATCCAATACAAATATCTTGCTCGTCACTTTCAATACATTCACTTTTTAGTGAGAGAAAAAGGAATATATAGATGCATGGGTGGTTTAATCCTTCTAATATGAAGAGCATCTGGAGGGCATTGTGACATCAGCAGATACATGTGTACATCTCAACCCTTATGAAGCTGATGCTTCACCTTCTTCCTCCTTCTATCTCCCCCATCTCTGCTTATAAGGCTCGTGTTTTATTTTGTTTTGTTCTGGTAACATGCTTTTTCAGCTAAAGATTCATGAAGATGAGAAAATTCATCTCAGTCCCTGGCATTCCCCAGAGGACTTTGTGCTCTCTCTCCCTCTCTCTCTCTGTCTCTCTCACTCTCTCTGTCTCTGTCTCTGTCTCTCTCTGTCTCCCTCTCTCTCCCTGTCTCTCTCAATCTCTCTGTCTTTCTCTGTCTCTGTCTCTCTCTCTCTGTCTCTGTCTCTGTCTCTCTCTCTCTCTCTCTCTCTCTCTCTCTCTCTCTCTCTCTCTCTCTCTCCCTCTCTGTCTCCTTCTCTCTTCTTTTGCTATCTCAGTATATTCTGTGCTAGTGCACTTTGTCACACATTCTGTCTCTCTATTCCTTTTTCACAACTTCATATTTTCACCCAGGACTCCTCTCACACAATTAATTGTTATTTTCAAAGCCAATTTCGATTAAAAGTTCATTAAACTTAAAGAATGGTAAATGGACTGCATTTAAATTGTACCTTTAAAGTCTGCAGCCACTCAAAGCGCTTTACAATTAGTGCCTCACATTCACCCATTCATACACACATTCATTCACACATACACACATTCATACACACATTCATACACACATACACACATTCACCCATTCATACACACATTCACACACACATTCATACACACATACACACATTCATACACACATTCAGACACACATACACACATCCATACACACATTCATTCACACATACAGACATTCATACACACATACACACATTCATACACAAATTCATACACACATTCATACACACATACACACATTCATACACACATTCATACACATACACACATTCATACACATTCATACACACATACACACATTCATACACACATTCAGACACACATACACACATTCATACACACATTCAGACACACATACACACATTCATACACACATTCATACACACATACACACATTCATACACACATTCATATACACATACACACATTCATACACACATTCATACACACATTCATACACACATTCATACACACATACACACATTCATACACACATTCATACACACATACACACATTCATACACACATTCATACACACATACACACATTCATACACACATTCATACACACATACACACATTTATACACACATTCATACATACATACACACATTCATCCACACATTCATACAAACATTCTTACACACATTCTTACACACATTCATACACACATACACACATTCATACACACATTCATACACACATACACACATTCATACACACATTCATACACACATTCTTACACACATTCTTACACACATTCATACACCGACTGCTTTGTCAGCCATGCGAGATGACCTGCTCAGCCTCCTGAGTTGCTCCCAATGGCTCAGCAACGTCTTCAAAAGATTGGCCGTCCTTCATGGAGAATGACACGACTAGGGACTATGCAATACCCCGCCCACTTCTCTAGTGAAGCAGTTACAACCCACAGCAAGAGCAAGATGCAAGAGAGTATCACTCCTGACACACATTTCAATATTCAATGCCAGATTAAATCAATAATAATGGAAAGGAAATACTGTTTTGATGCTTTGGTGCACTTCAAGCTATGCAGGTGGACGTCAGTGTGTGTGTGTGTGTGCATCCGGGTCACATGCGTGCATGCCTGTGTGTGTGTGTTTTCGTGTGTGTTCATGCATGTGCGTGCATGCGCGTCTGTGTGTGTGTATGTGTGTGTGTGCATGTGCGTGTGTGCACTCCAAGCTATGCAGAAGGATGCATGTGCCTAACTTTATTTTGCCTGTCACAAGCTATACGTCTTGAGAGCTGGCGATATTGACTGCGGCGGTATAAGACCCATCACTTTGTACATTAAGTCCATATATTATACAACAGCCTCAGCAGCACTCGCAGATCCAATCCGACAGCTGTCATTGTAGCTTACAGCTAGCCTCAGCGTAAACACTCACTGCCATACAGCTCCGTCCCAGCATACATTCACTTCCATCCAATGACCTCCTGCATGCTTCCCCAGATACAACACTTCATAGGCTAATTCGGAGAGGCACTCCAAGCCAAGACAAACAAGAGGTTTCTCTAACTCAAGCTGACATTTTGGCCAGTGCATCTCAATAAGCTCAGTAAGAATGTCTTAAGTATTTAGTACCGACGTAGAAATATATAGTTAGGAATGGCATCAGTGACGTCCATCTCTCATCGAAATAATCTCTCTCTCAGAACGCACGTATATTCTTTTTGTGGAAAAAGGTGCATTCTTCGCCATGTGAGGATCTGCTTGTTAGATCCTCTGAGTGTGTTTATTTACCCTTGAATTCACAGCGCATCAGCAGGTTGTCATAAAGATAGGTGAACGTTGTAGCTGACACGAGAGCCAGGCAATCATAGAGGACCGCAATTAGCAAATAGCCAAATAAATTGGATCATATTTGCCAAAGAAAGCAAATTAGATTGGTTAGAGATGACAGCAATACCACAGCAGTTTGACTCAAATACTCATTAGGATTCATTAATATTGTCAAAGAAGCGCCAGTAGACCCACTGACTCCAACGGGCATTTGAGTCAATCAGCCTAACTGAATATTATTTTCCTCCAGTAGAGAAGGGAAAACTAGAATTATTTTAATTCTTCAAATTAAAAGTGTGATGGTTTACACCGCTCCCATTCTTACATAAAGTAGGATTTGAACAACTTGCTCTTCAACGTGAATAGCTTACACACTTATTTGAGTTTGGCCATGTACAATAGTTAGTAAAGATAGTTCAGCTTCGACACTAGCCTGATAGCTAGCACAAAGCTGTAGTTAAGATGGCTAACAATCAGTCATGATGTTTCAGTTAAAAACTAAAATGGTCCCCCCGTATAAGAGAATTGAAAAAATAATTGTAATACATCAATAATTAATGTAGACCAATCTTAGCAATAATCTGATCTGAGCATTCAAAACAATCTTACTTGTTAAATAATGTATTGTATCACTCATGAAACCTAAAGTGGAATAGATAGATAGATTAGCATCTGTGTGGCTGTCTCAAGAAAAAAACCTGAATACTTTCAGCTTGAAGAAGATCTTTTCACAGTCAAGCATCAAGGTAAAGCAATAACCACAGCATCTAATAGTATCATTTAACTGTGCTGGAAATGGCTTAACCTTTACACAAGCTAGACCAAGGACAAGGAGGGAACTTAGTAAACAACCACTGCCCTCTCTCTCTCTCTCTCTCTCTCTCTCTCTCTCTCTCTCTCTCTCTCTCTCTCTCGCTCTCTCTCTCTCTGTCTGTCTGTCTCTCTGTCTGTCTGTCTGTCTGTCTCTCTGTCTCTCTCTCTCTCTCTCTCTCTCTCTCTCTCTCTCTCTCTCTCTCTCTCTCTCTCTCTCTCTCTCTCTCTCTCTCTCTCTCTCTCTCTCTCTCTCTCTCTCTCTCCCTGGGGTCAGTGAATATTACGGGTGTCACAGTTCTGCTCACTGGTGCAGGTACATCTGGCTCCCCCTCCTACACACCCTGAGATCTGCTCCGGCTCCTTCTGTCCAGGGCCTCTCCACCTTTCTCCACCTTCCCTTCCTGCCTCTATCTCTCCATCTGTCCCCTGCCATTCATTTCTCTCCATCTCCTCATTCATCTCTCTCTCTCCTCGTGTCTTATCCATCTGTCTCTATAACTAGTGAAACACATTGACAGGCCTTTCATTGCTGGCACACATGAAGTGATTATGATTATAATGTGTGTGTGTGTGGAGGGGGCGGGGGGTTACACCTATGTTTGACCTGCTATGGCAGCTCAGAGGAGAGGGTCCATGGTGAATGAAGCATTTTCCCATGAGAGGGAGGGCTGTTATACTGACTACCGGCACGGCGGTGATTCGGTTGTAGGCACGAGGACGCACGAGTGTTGAAGCTAATCACAGCCGCGCCGATATGCAGTACAACAGCACCACACCCACTTCTATACAGCAGCACCACACCCACTTCTATACAGCAGCACCACATCCACTTCTATACAGCAGCACCACATCCACTTCTATACAGCAGCACCACACCCACTTCTATACAACAGCACCACACCCACTTATATACAGCAGCCCACTTCTTTTGGCCAATCAAATGACTTGGTCGGAACTGACTGTAGTATAAGTAAGAGATAATGTACAGCGGTCATTATGGAAAAATAAACCCTGACAGGCTGATGCAGGACCCTTGTGCCAGCAGGATCTGAATCACCCTGAAGGGCTTTATTTCCCAATAATACCGGGCATTTTCCTGCTTATTACACGACTACTTACAAAGTAAATCTATAATTTAACACAACTATAACAACACCATTTTTTTGTATTGATTAAAAAAAGATTTATTGCTTCCGCTACTAAAAATTGGCCGTTAGATTTGATGGTTGGACATGTTGTCCTTAGCAACGGTCTGTTATTCATAGCAACGGTCTGTTATTCATAGCAACGGTCTGTTCCACAGAAATAACAGACCTGAATGCCGTGATTGACCAATCACTATCAAGTATTCATCAAAGCTGTAATGAGTAATGACATCAGTTGTGGTCACTAGTTTGGTCTGCTACCAGCGCCCTGGTACATACCAGGAGCAGAGCCATCATTAGTGTTATGAGTAATGACATCAGTTGTGGTCACTAGTTTAGTCTGCTACCAGCGCCCTGGTACATACCAGGAGCAGAGCCATCATTAGTGTTATGAGTAATGACATCAGTTGTGGTCACTAGTTTAGTCTGCTACCAGCGCCCTGGTACATACCAGGAGCAGAGCCATCATTAGTGTTATGAGTAATGACATCAGTTGTGGTCACTAGTTTGGTCTGCTACCAGCGCCCTGGTACATACCAGCAGCAGAGCCATCATTAGTGTTATGAGCGACACCTGTATTTGTCAGCTAGAGTTTCTCTGGGTCCATTTGGGCTTTTAGCATGGTGCCATCTGGGACTGCTCCAAGGTGTTGTATAGATCAAATAGGATTTTCTTTGGTATAATATAGGGATTTCTACTGTCACTGTTTAGGTACATTGCACACTATGACAAGTTGAATAATGAAGTATTGTTTAAAACAGAACCCAACCCAAGGCCCACCACCATGTTGGTTTGTCGCCTGTTGGCCTTTGCAGTTTGGTTCCTCTTTACGCCATTTACAATTGTCCGGTTCCATTTGATGTCAAAGTATAGTAGCACATGGGTAATTCATCGGGTCAATGAGAAATGGACACCGATCTTACACATAGCTATTCTGAAAGGGTCGTTCTATTGAGGCAAGTTTCAATTGTTTGGTCATTGAATGTGATAAGCTTTCACAGGAGACGGCTTTTTCCTCTGGTTAAAGGTCATCAGTTAAGTCTATTTCAAGCTTGCGCTTGGTACTTCTAGGCCTTGTTCTGGGCTGTGCTACGTGTCTTGAAATGGATTTCTTCTGAGGAAAGAGAAGGACAGCTTCGTGAACCCAGGGAGATCATGCTATCTCCACACAGAAAGGCCCTGGTCCTAACCACGGAGATGTTCTCAAGCCACAGCAAGGAGAACGTTGATTCTGGCTCTGAAGCCCATTTGCTCTGTGAAAGTAGCACAAATGCAGTGGTAATACATATAGAACATAAATAGAGATTGGAACTTTTGTTATTTTCAAAGTTTTTGATATTTTCTAC
>JACYXH010000802.1:9539120-9541620 GCA_026745465.1 Lota lota | reverse complement strand
CTACAATGAGACGTAGTTTTGACCCTTTTGGCCTTCCATACACACTCACTCACGCACACATGCACACACACGTTTTAGCATTTCCTTTTTGTCTTCATTTACTGACAGACATAAAGTGGTTGAAAATGGGAGCTAACCATCTTCAATTATATATTAAAATGTATTCGTAATATTCACATTCATAAAGACTCTTGTTCTTTGTCGAATAAAAGATCATATTAAGCAGGATTACCAATTACAATGCAAGTAGGGAAGTGAAGTTAATACATGCATTTGAGTGGGTAACCGTGTTATCTTAATGACTTCCCTCTCAATCACAATCTGAATGTTTACATCCAGGCGGGACGGGATGCGACGGGAGCAGCAGCACCAGCAACAACAACAACAACAACAACAACAACAACAACAACAACAACAACAACAACAACAACAACAACAACAACAACCTCCTGGCAAACACAGCTGCCATATGCTACATGTCAGATGCTTTGCTCATTATCAAATGGATATGCTGCATATCAGTTACTATGCTACGTATCAGATGTTTATGCTACATATCAGATGCTATCCTACATAGCAGATGGATTAATACATATCAGATGCTGTGCTACATATCAGATGCTATCCTACAGATCAGATGCTATGCTATGTATCAGATGCTATGCTACGTATCAGATGGATTACTACAAATCAGATGCTATGCTTAATATCAAATGCTATGCTACATAGCAGATGGATTAATACATATCAGATGCTATGCTTAGTATCAGATGCTAAGCTACATAGCAGATGGATTAATACATATCAGATGCTATGCTAAATATCAGATGCTATGCTACATAGCAGATGGATTAATACATATCAGATGCTATGCTTAGTATCAGATGCTATGCTACATAGCAGATGGATTAATACATATTAGATGCTATGCTAAATATCAGATGCTATGCTACATATCAGATGGATTAATACATATCAGATGCTATGCTTAGTATCAGATGGTATGATACATAGCAGATGGATTAATACAGATCAGATGCTATGCTACATGTCAGATGCTAAGCTACATAGCAGATGCTATGCTACATAGCAGATGCTATGCTACATGTCAGAAGCTATGCTACATATCAGTTTGAATCAAGCAAAGACACAGGGGAGTTTGGGGATGTTTTTGCATTGTTTACAGAAGAGAACGTCTGTCCAAAACAAACAATTAGAGTTGGACCTTGAGTATAGCTTGGCAAGTTGAAATTGGAGTAAATAAAGGTCAGAGTGTGAAATATGGTTTCTAGATCAGGATGCAGCTACACATTGGCCATTTTGTTTTCCTTTCTTTTCTCTTTACCGCGTGGAAACAAGGGATTTGAGAATGGCAGGAAGAGAATTGGTGGATGCCCCCGGGCAGAGGGTGGGATTTCAGGTGTGAAAAGAGAGAGCGGGAGAGGGAGAGAGAGAGAAAGAGAGAGTGAGAGAGAGAGAATTAGAGAATGAGAGAGAGAATGAGAGCATGAGAGAGAGAATGAGAGAGTGAGAGAGAGAAGGGAGAGAGAGAGAATGAGAGCGTGAGAGAGCAAGCGAGGGAGAGTGATAGAGAAAGAGAGAGGAGAGACAGAGAGCAAGCAAGCAAAAGATAGAGAAAGGGGGAGGGAGAAAGAGAGAGAGAGAAGGGAGAGAGAGTGAGAGAAGAAGACAGCGAGCAAGAGAGAGAGGGAGAGAGAGAGAAGGGAGAGAGTGAGAGAATGAGAGCGTGAGAGAGCGAGCGAGGGAGAGTGATAGAGAAAGAGAGAGGAGAGACAGAGAGCAAGCAAGCAAGAGATGGAGAAAGGGAGAGAGTGAGAGAAGAAGACAGCGAGCAAGAGAGAGGGAGAGAGAGAGAGAGCGAGAGAGAGAGAGAGAGAGAGAGAGAGACCATGTGCATAATAGATCAGACAGACCAACCAGAGGGATTCAAAAAAGGGAAGGGGTCACTGTAAGGGAAATGATACAGAGAATGTGGGAGAGACGAAGGAAATGAAAAATGAGAAGACATTTAAAGAACGAAGGAATGAAAACCACAACAATAACAGAGGTCAAGTTTCAGGGAAGAATAGAGAAAGATTGTGACCATTATGTACAGGATAGTGGTTTGAAGATTATTTATGTATTACAACACTTGGATGAATGTCAACCAATGAATATTACAGTTTAAGTAAATCTAGCAATGAATATAGAGTATATATCCAGTGTGGTCAAGCATTGTTGCATAAGAGACCAATTCATCATTTATTTAGCTGCGATGCTGCTCTAAATATATCTGGATCGTACTCTCGTTGCTTCATCTGCAATCCCACCAAAATCACAGGACAGTCTCCAGAGGGGAGGAAGCACAGAGCGCCATTTTGTCTTTCCATCTACTGTGAATGGTGGTGCTAATTACAATAACAGTGATAGTCCTTCCATTTTACTTCAGACTATACGAAAACCAAAACTTAACAAAACCAAATGTGTTGTCATTCAACAC
>JACYXH010000802.1:9496620-9529120 GCA_026745465.1 Lota lota | reverse complement strand
CTCTCTCTCCCTCCCTCTCTCTCTCTCTCTCTCTCTCTCTCTCACCCACTCTTCTCATCCATCTCCTCCTGCTCTCTCTGACAGTGTATTTGGTCTGCACAGCCTCGCCATCCATTCCCATGTCAGCGGTGGAAATAGTGCATCACACACACACACACGCTCATGCACAAACACACACACACACACACGCACATGCACAAACACACACACACACGCACATGCACAAACACACACACACACGCACATGCACAATCACACAAACACGCACATGCACAAACACACACACACACACGCACATGCACAATCACACAAACACGCACATGCACAAACACACACACACACAAGCACATGCACAATCACACAAACACACACGCACATGCACAATTACACACACACACGCACATGCACAAACACACACACACACACACACGCACACACGCACATACACAATCACACACAAACACACACACACACACACTCACACGGCTTGGCCACAGAGCAAGGTGGTCCTGTGTTCAGGGGGGTCACATGACCCTAGTAATGTTAGTTACTAGGGTAGTTCTGGACCAGACCCTCATGGAGCCCAAAGGTCACAATTGAGTCAAGCTCCCTAGGCAGGCTATTGGTAAAACTGGTAAAACAACAACAACAAAAACAACAACAATAATAATAATTATTATTATTATTTCAATAATTATACATGTTAATCATATTAACATTTAAAACCACTAAAAAACCACTAAAACATTTCTCTGCAATCATTTTAAATGAATGTTAATTAGGTCTAAGAACGGAAATAAATATTAGAGAAACAGATATCCTATTATTTGTGCATGTGAAATAGGACCTGATGTGACCTATTTACAGGCTGAATAAATGTATTACACATGTGTCTAGTTTAGGATTGTTATTATGTTGATCCTCTGAAAGAAAAGGAATTTGAACCTTGCGCTACAAAATGAACACAGACCAACGATACCCAAACATCAAGTCACTGGTCATCCAGCAGGACTACCGTGGGCTAGTGATCGCTGCTGAGAGGCAGCTGGCATCACAGGTCTGTCGCCCTACTAGGTGGGCAGTTGGAGAGTTGGTAGGAGAGGAAAGCTACAGAAGAGAGACGGAGACACACGAGGAACGCTTCTTACCCGCAGAAGGGTTCACGTTATTCCCATAGGACGGTTGTCCTTCTGCTCAGCGGTGCCGTCTCCTAAGCCACTTATACAGTCGTCCGTTTATATCACCGACAACATCTATAACGGCATCTCTGTTTAACACGAAGTACCCTGCACAGCCGCCCAGAGCACAGTAGTTATCCTCCCTCTCTCCTCCTCTCTCTCCCTCCCTCCCTCCCTCCCTCTCCCTCCCTCCCTCCCTCCCTCCCTCCCTCCCTCCCTCCCTCCCTCCCTCCCTCCCTCCCTCCCTCCCTCCCTCCCTCCCTCCCTCCCTCTCTCTGTCTCTCTCTGTCTCTCTCTCTCTCTCTGTCTCTCTCTGTCTCTCTCTCTCCCTCCCTCCCTCCCTCCCTCCCTCCCTCCCTCCCTCCCTCCCTCCCTCCCCCCCTCTCTCCCTCTCTCGCTCTGTCTCTCTCTCCTTCCCTCCCTCCCTCCCTCCCTCCCCCCCCCTCTCTCTCTCTCTCTCTCTCTCTCTCTGTCTCTCCCTCTCTCTCTCCCTCCCTCTCTCTCCCTCTCTCTCGGGACTTGGCCCACCTCCTCAGAATAGCGCGTGTCGCCGATTCGCCCCGTTAAACTCTCGGATACATCTGACTTCTCCAGAAAACCCCGTTAGGCTACTTCTACTGCTGAGCCTTCGATGTCTGTATTGCCTCACGATCAACAATCTGGCACTTTGCAATGTCACGCGTCCCTCCCCCCCCCCCCCCCCCCCCCCCCCCCACCCACCCACCCTACCCTGCCCTGCCCCGCATCGCACCGCACCGCACCACAAGCTGCACCGATCCTCCACTCTCCACGGAGCTGCGTTCTCCTTTCTCCTCCAGGATTGATCGACAATGTCACGTCTCACTTACTCGGTAGAAGCCGTCACTCCTGCGCGTCTCCGTCTCCCCGGTGCCGAGAAGAGATCCCACGTTTCCTCTCGACGAGCAGCGCCCTCCGTCCCATCGGCACGAGGCTGTGCTGCTGAGGACACGCCGAGCGGACAGCGCCTCCGCTCAACCAGGGCTGTTTGGAAGAGAAGCGCATCAGTCAGTCATCGACGTTCGAGCAACCAGCCAAGCAAACGGGCAGCAAAGCGACTCAACAGGCGGCAGCTCCGCTTCAAATGCCAATGTGTTGATTTCTGCAAAGAAAGCATGTGGGACTTAACCCATTTATTGAATGCCCTTGTGTTCCACATTTGGTCCTATTGCATAATCATACACGGGGATGTATGCAGCTAGTAGGTTGAAGAGGTTCAATACATTTCAGTTCATCTTAATGTTCTTTTCTGAAGCCGCTTTTAGTAAAGGTCGTGGTGAAAACAAAGGACATTTGACGTCATTTTCATAAGCAATACATTTGTGTTTTTGACAGGGCCTGTTGAAACTTTATTCTCCAACCACATCCAACTGAAGACTGAGTGTAATATTGGTCTCTATGGCGACAGAGGTTAGGGATTGGCCCTGTGTTCCAGTTTCAGACTCAGATTCGGATGTATATTGCAAAGGAAAAGCCATGGTGTACTACTGAACCATTGCCATGGTGCTGTTTGTAGAATACCAAAGAAAACACATCTTGCTTTTGCCAAACTTTACTTAGCATATTTAATAATTACACAGACACACACACAGACACACACACAGACACACACACACACACACACACACACACACACACACACACACACACACACACACACACACACACACACACACACACACACACACACACACACACACACACACACGCACGCACACATTAAGTAAGGGTCTAAAGCTTGCAGTGTGTAGAATTTAGCGGCATCTAGCCGAACGGACTTGGCAGAAGTTGAATGTAATATTAATAAGTATATTAGCGTATAATTGGCGTACAACCATGACAACAATCATTTTTGAGCCCTTTATGTCTACATGGGGGGTCCTCTTCCACTGAGCCCGCCATGTAGACGCCCCAATGTTTTATTATAATAGCTATCTTACTTGTAAGCTATGACCTATAGTTTTACAGACTAGATAACTAGCGGTAAATACAAATTATAAATACATCAAGAACCCTCATCACTTGACACTTCGATGCTGTCGTAGACGATGACATCATCGTGGAATACCTACTGGCACCTTACTGGCCAGTACAGGCCACCGTAGCCTCCTAGTCCGTGGAAAGGGAGGTGTGTGTGTGTGTGTGTGTGTGTGTGTGTGTGTGTGTGTGTGTGTGTGTGTGTGTGTGTGTGTGTGTGTGTGTGTGTGTGTGTGTGTGTGTGTGTATGGGAGGGAGGGGGTATTCAGTCAGTTGCCTGACCACTAGATGCCACTAAATCGTACACACTGTACCTTTATGTACAGTACCTTTATGTAAATTCATAAAGTCCTTAGGAATTTACATGCATTATCTATTCCATTGCAGTGTATTTTGGGGGTTATTTGAGACATCTTTCATTATGAATATTTAAGTGTACATCTCCACCTACATTCCGTTGGAGGTGGTAGAAAATACAAGCGACCAAGGGAGCAGCAAACCTCAAAAGGTTTTTTTGTACAATTTCTCTGTTATTACAGAGTCTGTTATTACAGGTGTAATCTGTAATCAGTGTACTTCCTGATAGTTTACAGAACATGATAGTTCAAATCCATTTGTGTATAGATATTTATTTTGTATTATGCATGTTATTTTCTAGACAGATGGCTCGACATGCAGGTCGAAAGACAGGTTACCTACAAAAAAGAATTAATTGTAAAGAGATTTAGAATTTTCTACATAAATAAAGTATCTTACTACATGGACTATTTCTAATTAGAGATTTGTTTAATTAATTAGTTTTGTTAAATGTTTCACGGATTGGGAATATCATATTCACAGCCATTTTAAGGCACCAACGGTAACTCTCTGACGCCCCCTAGTTGCACCAACGCGCACCTGTTTTTAAATCATCATTCTAACCCTTACAAATTCAGGCATTTGAGCCATATTAAACAAAGGTCAGATAATTGATACCACTGCCGTATCAAGTGGAAATAGACAAACAAACACCACATTTACAACCAACTAAATGATTACTGGCTGCAATGCATGTTTTCACCACAGCATGGCGGCACAGTTCCACTGAAATGCTGTTCATTGCCGTTTCAATGTTGCGGTTTGATCGGTACACTATAATGTTTCCACATAAGTACATATAAAGTCACTTTAGGATTTTTTTTTTAAAATTTGATCTGTTATTCTAGTGACAGATCAGATAAGGCCCAGTAACATTTTTATATGACGGTATTGCAAAAAATAGTTCTACTGTCAGTCCAATAGGCCTACCTTGGCCTACCTCGGCCAAGGTCACTACGGGTCTATATTTTCTCTGTATATGTTCAGTATGTCTCTGTCCCCACTCTCTCTCAGTATTGTGTGTGAGTGTGTATGTGTCTGTGTGTGTGAGTGTGCGTGTGTTTACTCTTGTGAACATCAGACCAACATAGGCCTACTGATGTTAAAAAACAGATCCTATGGCAATATAATGATGAATATATTGGACTAAAATATAAATATATGCCTAATATTGTTTGATTGATGTATTTTCCATTTAGGCACCGCCTATGCTTTTAACAATGAAGCAACTGAGGACGTTTTTGAACCACGTGCAGAAAGAAAGTGGGAAATACTACAAAGGCCAAAAAAGCTGCAGCAACTGCTGTCATCTTCAGCAGCTTATCTTGGGTTGGGGTTTGTGTTTATTCGCCCGCGTTTCGGCACGGTTCGGAGCTGTGGATTGCGAGCCTTGTCTGCAACTGTGCTCTCGTGATGGTTGACTGCAGCGCTGTCCAAACTGCAAGTGAGTGCTGGGCATGCGCCAGGCATGTCACGAACGGGCCTGTGTTGGGCTGCATGGTATGGAGGGAAAAAAAAGAGTAAATCCCAGTGAAAGAAAAGCTAGCATTTCCGTCTTTGGCATTTGGATGTAAAGTGGTTGTGAACATGGTATAATGGTGTGGTCGTCTATGTTTAGGTGTAGAATATTTCACGGGAAAAACGTGCTCCGAAACAGGAAACATATCCCATATGCTGTCCTTGGTGGATTCCTCTATCAAAAAGCATTTTACACAACAAGCTTTGTTTTTTTGGCAAGAGACTGCTTTTGGAATGATTCCCTCCTCCAGGCTCTGATAATGAGTGGCAGCCCATAGCATAGTAGCCTCGTGAGACCATCCACACATTCAAATCAGTCTGGCCTTGGCCCTGCAGCGGTTGATTTCCACATATGAGCGCAGCCTAATGTGGTCCACAAACTCCAACCACACAGATTAAAGGTTCAGGATTCGGGCCTTTTGAAATTCTTCCCGTGGTTAGTTCCCGCAGATGTAGGAGCCAGAGCATTATCTCCACAACTCAGCTTAATACCCCTTCCAGATCATTTAAACATGAATCTATTTACGTATGTATATTTGGCATAAACTATGTCATAAACTATGATTTTACAATTGAACCTGAATTGTTTTGCACCGCCCAGCAAATGAAGAAGCGGTTATTTGGAATGGAATAGCGCTGTAGGAACCTCTTTTCAAAGAAGCTGAATTCTTGATTTTGGAATTCGCCTTTTCAACATATTTTATTCCAGATACACACACGTAAATAGCTTCATGTTTGCATAACATGGAAGGTGTACTAAATTGAGTTTTGGAACTAATGGGAATGGGAAACCTGGGAATTAGCATCAGCGTGCTAATGCTAACCAGGGCCGAGTACCTACCGGGGATCCCTCAACCAATCGACAAAAAAGTGGTCTCACTGCTCTTGTCTCGGGGAAGGATCACAAAAGACGAAAAAGGCAAAATCCTAGACTAACCCTTAAAACATTCTGTCCGGACATCGACCTACTTATAAAAAAGTTTCTGTAAATGTTTCAAATGAAAGCTTCGTCCACTCACACAAATGAATTGACCTTCGGTAGAATCTCTCCATAACGAAACAGGAAACAAGACGTAACTCCGCCCCTTTCAGCTTCTGGTTTCCTGCCCAGGCTCTGTGCCGTCTCCCCCATAAGGTATGCTATAACATAGATGCTGGAGGACACTGCTGGAGCTGTGATTTAATACAGGCAGGCATCCTGGATATGGAGCCAGTCTGTACCCCCACCCGTCCTCCCCATCACCAGTCTCTACATCAAGCTGGAACTAGAACCAAACCGTAAGCACAGATCAACAATGTAAGATTTAGCAGTGATCAAGCCCAGATGTAAAGGATTGAGGTGGGAAATTGTAGCTTTACTCTCACAGATCCCTCACGTACGTAACCATGACGCCACATGGCTCTGTTCCACCTCACAAGACGTGGCTAAGGAACTTGTAGGAACTTGGTTTGCTTTTCTTGCTTTTCTACAGTAGGGGGGGCTAATTTGTCAGCAATCTTAATGTGTAAATATGTTGTTCAACCTGGGTCTTGGACCTGCTTTCCATTATTGAATGCAGTTCCTTGATGACCCAGGTGATACAGCAGACAGGCAGGTTGGCTAGCAGGCAGACAGGTATAGCAGACAGGCGGGGGGATAGCAGGCAGACAGGTTGAGCAGCCAGGCGGGTGGCTAGCAGGTAGACAGGTATAGCAGACAGTCGGGTGGCTAGCAGGCAGACAGGTATAGCAGACAGGCGGGTGGCTAGCAGGCAGACAGGTATAGCAGACAGGTATAGCAGACAGGCGGGGGGCTAGCAGGCAGACAGGTATAGCAGACAGTCGGGTGGCTAGCAGGTAGACAGGTATAGCAGACAGGCGGGTGGCTAGCAGGCAGACAGGTATAGCAGACAGGTATAGCAGACAGGCGGGGGGCTAGCAGGCAGACAGGTATAGCAGACAGGTATAGCAGACAGGCGGGGGCTAGCAGGCAGACAGGTATAGCAGACAGGTATAGCAGACAGGCGGGTGGCTAGCAGGCAGACAGGTATAGCAGACAGTCGGGTGGCTAGCAGGCAGACAGGCAGGTATAGCAGACAGTCGGGTGGCTAGCAGGCAGACAGGTTAAGCAGACAGTCGGGTGGCTAGCAGGCAGACAGGTATAGCAGACAGGTATAGCAGACAGGCGGGGGGCTAGCAGGCAGACAGGTATAGCAGACAGGCGGGGGGCTAGCAGGCAGACAGGTATAGCAGACAGGCGGGTGGCTAGCAGGCAGACAGGTATAGCAGACAGGTATAGCAGACAGGCGGGGGGCTAGCAGGCAGACAGGTATAGCAGACAGGCGGGTGGCTAGCAGGCAGACAGGTATAGCAGACAGGTATAGCAGACAGGCGGGGGGCTAGCAGGCAGACAGGTATAGCAGACAGTCGGATGGCTAGCAGGTAGACAGGTATAGAAGACAGGCGGGGGGCTAGCAGGCAGACAGGTATAGCAGACAGGCGGGGGGCTAGCAGGCAGACAGGTATAGCAGACAGTTGGATGGCTAGCAGGCAGGCCTCCAACATCTCCCATGTCCTTTGTCCAACAGCCAGCCAACCGAGGCCCATCTGCTATACCCCCTTCATGGTTTCCTGTGACATTTCAAAATAAGGGTCTCTGGTATAATTTCAATATAGACTAAAAGGTGCCATTCTCCAATATGACTATTTTAAATCAAAATTTGGCAATATGGCAACAACATCCACAACAACAACAACAACAGTGAAATACTATTTGAGAGACAATGTTTATTGTACACATACAAAACAATTCAGTTAATATAAAGTATTTATGCACCATAAAAACAAGATAGAAAACATTGTGTTCACCAATAAAAATGACATAATTTCATAAGAACAATAAAGGCACGTGTTGCATCTCTTAAATACGCTTGCTATACTGCATCTACCGAGGGAATAGAAAAAGATTGGCTTGATGTTTGGGCTAATTTGGGTGCCGCAGTGACACCTGTTAGGTGCATATATCCAAATTATGGTTCACACACATAGAGAACTAGGAATCATACATACTACTGGAAACGCTGTTCAAACACTGTACTCTTCTCAACTTTCTTACTTTCAAATGATCTTTCAACATGGTTCACCCCTTTCCTCACCTTAGACAAATAACGTCATTTTCTTAAAAATAAAATCAAGATTCACACAATGTTTCCAGTTCAGTATTCAACATTACATCATTATAATGATTACTTATTCTCCTCACAAACAAAAGTTGAAGCCAGAATCAATATTCCATGAGGCACACTTTCATCTTGATATGGTGTTTGACCAATATCTATCACTCACCAAGTCCTCTTGGTCACATGGAATATATTGATGTACGAATCTGTATATTCACACACACACACACACACACACACACACACACACACACACACACACACACACACACACACACACACACACACACACACACACACACACACACACACACACACACACACACACACACACAAACACCATTTACTCATCTACAGTTGCAGCTAATAGTGGCTTCACTCAGTCCGTACTATGTGTCTCGGAATGACAGAATATCACTGGGTAGACTGGATTTATCTGTTTGTTCTCTGCCTGGTCTGGTTAATGGCGTCTGGCAGTGTGTTGAGGGATGATAATTAGATAGGCGTCAAGGTCTGGTGAAACCACAGCTCTCTTCTGTCCTTTGCAGTCGCAGGCGCTAAAGATTGAACCTTGGGCTTATTTTGCATCAGGTTGCATCATTTCTCATCATGCTACAAGCGGCAGCTTAGAAAGCAGTCAAGTCACTCGTCTTCTTTTAAGCAAGCCGGTTTCTACTGCCATTCTGAAAGCACTGAGACCACATTTACTGTTTTTCATGATACAGGAAGCTTACGACATTGACAGAGGAATAGTTTTTTTGCGTGCATGCACATGTTTATAATCATATTGCATTTCAAACCATTCAGCATGAAACAAATCATAATCGTAATAACTTAGTAGAAAATTCGAGAGATTTCATACATCAAATAACTTGAAAATGTCGGTGCAGGATAGTTGTGTACTGTATTAACCGTGAGGTTGGCATTCAGTCGCAATGTAAATATAATAAAGCCAATGGGTTAAACAGCTTGAAGAAAAACATGGGAAAAACCAAATGAAAAGGATGCATCAACTTAATATCATTTAAACAGAGAAAATCTCAGAAAGTCGATATATATATATGCAACAATGATGGCACATTTGAATACATTTGTTGATGGTACAAAAAGAGTGATTTTTCTTCTAAATTTTTTTGTATTTCCAAATAGAAATAAAGTATGCACATTTTACACACTATAAAAATATTCAAGTATATTTCATAAAGAAAACTGGTCTCTGAAAATTGGCAACAATACTCAACCACTCCTCAAAAATATCCCATACGATCAGAATACTATTTCCATGTCTCAATGCAGTTCAAAATACACAACGAGCTCCCTATGAAATGGAAAGAGTGGTGTCAGTGTGAGTGTAATGATGTCATTGTTGTCCCATCAAGCTAAAGAAGCACCCTCCCTCCCTCTGCTCTCCACCTGTTGATCCAGGAAAATACACTTGTGTGGACATTCACCGTTTTTATAACAAAAGTAAACCAATATTAAAATAAGATGACAAACTAACCCAACATCAGACACCAGGATTCCATTAGAAGCTTCTGACATGAAGAAAATACCGAAATATAAAATACCCTAAAATGAAATAGGTTGTGATCACTCCACTCTTCCAACCAATCACCAAAGGTGCAAGTTTGAATAACAATTGTTGATTGGTGTGATGATGTCGAAACAGGTGTAGGCATTCATCTTTAAAGTGGCACAGCTTCTTTTCCGCTGATTCCTAACGCCAATTCTATGTCTCTTAGTTTCAATAGATGGTCAAATCATTTCAAGTCAATATGGCTCACTCTCTCTCCCCCTCTCTCTCTCCCCCTCTCCCCCCCCCCCCTAATGTTTTTTCCCAGGCCAAGTGGAGAGGAAGTGAGCACAATGTGTTGTTTGCTCACAGGAGTGATAACATAGACAGGAAGAGGTGGGACCAGCATCCAGATGGACAGGAAGTGGATTTCGTTGTTTGCTTTAGTTGATTAGAGGGAGCCGGAAGAGGAGTTAAGACATGGTGTGTGAGACAGGGTATATGAGGAAGAGAGAGGGAAAGACATGGTGTGTGAGACAGGGTATATGAGGAAGAGAGGGGGAAAGACACGGTGTGTGAGACAGGGTCTATGAGGAAGAGAGGGGGAAAGACACGGTGTGTGAGACAGGGTTTATGAGGAAGAGAGGGGGAAAGACACGGTGTGTGAGACAGGGTCTATGAGGAAGAGAGGAAGAAAGACACGGTGTGTGAGACAGGGTCTATGAGGAAGAGAGGGGTAAAGACACGGTGTGTGAGACAGGGTCTATGAGGAAGAGAGGGGAAAAGACACGGTGTGTGAGACAGGGTCTATGAGGAAGAGAGGGGGAAAGACACGGTGTGTGAGACAGGGTCTATGAGGAAGAAAGGGGTAAAGACACGGTGTGTGAGACAGGGTCTATGAGGAAGAGAGGGGGAAAGACACGGTGTGTGAGACAGGGTCTATGAGGAAGAGAGGGAGAAAGACACGGTGTGTGAGACAGGGTCTATGAGGAAGAGAGGGAGAAAGACACGGTGTGTGAGACAGGGTCTATGAGGAAGAGAGGGGAAAAGACATGGTGTGTGAGACAGGGTCTATGAGGAAGAGAGGGAGAAAGACACGGTGTGTGAGACAGGGTCTATGAGGAAGAGAGGGAGAAAGACACGGTGTGTGAGACAGGGTCTATGAGGAAGAGAGGGGGAAAGACACGGTGTGTGAGACAGGGTCTATGAGGAAGAGAGGGGGAAAGACACGGTGTGTGAGACAGGGTTTATGAGGAAGAGAGGGGGAAAGACACGGTGTGTGAGACAGGGTTTATGAGGAAGAGAGGGGGAAAGACACGGTGTGTGAGACAGGGTTTATGAGGAAGAGAGGGGGAAAGACATGGTGTGTGAGACAGGGTCTATGAGGAAGAGAGGGGAAAAGACACAATGTGTGAGACAGGGTCTATGAGGAAGAGAGGGGAAAAGACACGGTGTGTGAGACAGGGTCTATGAGGAAGAGAGGGAGAAAGACACGATGTGTGAGACAGGGTCTATGAGGAAGAGAGAGGAGGAAAGAGTGAAAGAGTGAAAGAGAGAGAGAGAGAGAGAGAGAGAGAGAGAGAGAGAGAGAGAGAGTGAGATTGTGTGTGTGTGCATTTGTGTGCGTTTGTGTGAGGCTGTGTGTACCTGTGTGCGTGTGCACGTGTGTGTGTGTGTGTGTGTGTGTGCTATTGGTGGGTTGTATATGTAGCCAACAGGAGAAAAAAAAGATGGTTTCCATCTATTGTCTCCACCGGTAATTAAACGTCATCCTAGCGTTTCAAAAACAGAGTCGAGTCCAAACAGCCCAGAATATTGGATCAACTAAATGAAAGCTCTGATGACATTTTGCAAACTCTGAAGAATGAATACAAATAAAAGTGTGCCATACTTTCTGCTCATTTGTTGAAAAAAAAAAATAGCCTCAAGGCATACAATGGTATTTTGACTATTTGGACTATTTAGTCATGCGTGCTAAGGTACAGGAAAGTAAACAAAACTAAATATGGAAAAGACAAAAAAATAAAAAAATAAAAAGACTAAACTAAATGGAGCTAAACTCAAAACAACGTTAACATCATCAGCATTAAGTGTAGACTGCCAACAAGTAATTAGTTCTTGGCTTGTCTTCAAAGGCTCCAGGCCTCATTACATTCCACCACACGCTGAAATGGCGTTTCTGTACAGCGACAGTAGCAGAAAGGATACAAGGTTAGGCATATCCACGCCACCTCAGGGCCGTACAGAGCCATCCCGCAGACCTTGGGGCCACCAGAACAATCCCAAAAGCATCAAGCCGGGCTTCCTGAGTTGTCTGAAATTACTTTTGTTCCAGTGGGCCTGAGAGAATTCAGCTTTCAATGCCTCTCGTCTGTCCGTCTGTTTTTCTATGTAGCGCGTATGTGTGCCACACTGCTTCCCTATCTGTCTGTCCACAAAGCTAAGCCTGTACTCAGCTTGTTGTTTATCTGACATGACAAGAAGACAAATGAAGGCTTTTGGGACAATATGATGGTAAGAAGACTAAAGGGGTGAAGGGAATGTGGGGAGTTTTTCATCGTTGTCGAAATACTTTCAATGTGATGTGATCAAAATAGCTCAGGTCTCTTTGCTTTAACACCCCTCTAGCAAAGTTCTGTTTCAAACAAAACCCTTTCACTCCATACCTTCTCACACATTCGCGAAGAAAAGTTAAGAGGCCGAATAACTAAGAACCAAGTGGCAACCAAAGCAAATCAAGACATGTTGTTCCAACAAACCCGTTTGAATACTGCCAATATTTGCAATTGTAATAATACTCAAATATATCTCAATGTAAATGAGAATTTGTGATTCTGATTTCTTTACCGACGACATCGTAGTCAAGACACCATAGCTGTGGATGGGCAGGCGGTAACAAAGCTCCAACAAACGCACATGAACGCAACACTTCTCAGCGGTCGATTCTGTTCTCTTCTGCTGTTTTCTGCTCTCAAATCGTATCCACAGCAGCTTTAAGGACCTGGAACAGCCTGCTGACGACACCACTGACCCAAAAGGGAGTAGAGAGCTTTGAACTCAGGGCTTTTAAGGAGGCACAGCACACACGATGGTGACCTCAAAGCAGACAATAGATTGGTGATGGTGACAGGGGTGGGAGAGGGAACACCTTACAGAAGGATGGATTGTGATGGACCAAAGTGTGAGTCTTCTTCCAGTTCCTCGATGACATCGTATCCCTGCCACCCGCTACACAGGTTGGCATTTCATCGAAAGTGGCAGAGAAGTTACAATGGCCTAATCTCTTTCGTATCGCTGGTTAGGCTCTGGTGAAGCTGGTTTATAGTGACTGTGGGGAGTCTACACACACTAATAATCATGAGTATCTACAGTGGAAAGAACAAGTCCGTTGGCATCACACCAGATCCAGCAGTGATCTCCTTCATTTCTCAAAAGCTGGAACTCCATTTATAGGCAATTATAGCCGATAGCTGTTACCACCTCCTCCCCATGACAAAGGGAAGAGCATAAAGTATAACCATTAATCATTCATCAATTATCATCATTAAATATGGCTACTATGCATCTGTGCAACCAAGTGCAAGACATGCCATGTTTGTGTGTGTGTGTGTGTGTGTGTGTGTGTGTGTTTTTGAGAGAGATTTGTGAGATTTGAATGTTTTTTAGTGTTAATAGTTATGTGTGTGTGTGTTTTTTGAGGGAGATTTGTGAGATTTGAATGTTTTTTAGTGTTACTAGTTATGTGTGTGTGTGTGTGTGTGTGTTTTTTGAGGGAGATTTGTGAGATCTGAATGTTTTTTAGTGTTAATAGTTATGTGTGTGTGTGTGTGTTTTTTGAGGGAGATTTGTGAGATCTGAATGTTTTTTAGTGTTAATAGTTATGTGTGTGTGTGTTTTGAGAGAGATTTGTGAGATTTGAATGTTTTTTAGTGTTAATAGTTATGTGTGTGTGTGTGTGTTTTTTGAGGGAGATTTGTGAGATCTGAATGTTTTTTAGTGTTAATAGTTATGTGTGTGTGTGTTTTGAGAGAGATTTGTGAGATTTGAATGTTTTTTAGTGTTAATAGTTATGTGTGTGTGTGTTTTTGAGGGAGATTTGTGAGATTTGAATGTTTTTTAGTGTTAATAGTTATGTGTGTGTGGGTTTTTGAGAGAGATTTGTGAGATTTGAATGTTTTTTAGTGTTAATAGTTATGTGTGTGTGTGTGTGTGTGTGTGTGTGTGTGTGTGTGTGTTTTGACATCAAGTTTCATATTAGGACTAGCACCCCCCCCCCCCCCTCAGTAAGGAAAGTAGCCCTCTGGCTCGTCCACGCCGTACAGCTCGGCCAGGGTCCGGAAGCGCGGCCCCCAGTCGCTGAGGAAGTCGTACTCCGGGCTCCCGGAGCCCGCGGAGGAGCAGGAGCTCTCCAGGGAGCTCAGGCTCCCGGCCAGCGAGCCGGGGCCCCCCTCGTAGCCGTAGACGTGCAGCGAGTCGTAGGGCCCGCCGTCGCCGTCGCCGTCCGCCTCCTCCTTCTTGGCCTCGATCATCACCGCCATGTCGCCCTTGCAGGCGGCGGCCAGCGGCGGCGGCTGCGGCGGGAGGAGGTGGCGGGGGGGCGGGAGCTGCTGCTGGTGGAGCTGCTTCTGCACCCTGGCATAGAGGGAGGGGTGGAGCCCGTGGTCCGGGTGGAGCAGCAGGGAGCCGTCGTGGCGGGCGGAGGTCAGGATGGACACATCGTACCTAGAGGAGGACACCAAGGTCAGGTCGGGTTCCATCTCTTTAGCATGTCCCCTGAGCCCTAGCTACCGTCCCAAGGCCCCCCCCCCCTCACCCCCTAACCCTGACCCTAACCCTTGGATGGCACCCCCTAACCCTGACCCTAACCCTTGGATGGCACCCCCTAACCCTGACCCTAACCCTTGGATGGCACCCCCTAACCCTGACCCTAACCCTTGGATGGCACCCCCTAACCCTAACCCTAACCCTTGGATGACACCCTCTAACCCTAACCCTAAGCCTTGGATGGCACCCCCTAACCCTAACCCTTATCCTAACCCTTGGATGACACCCCCTAACCCTAACCCTTGGATGACACCCCCTAACCCTAACCCTTGGATGACACCCTCTAACCCTAACCCTAAGCCTTGGATGGCACCCCCTAACCCTAACCCTTATCCTAACCCTTGGATGACACCCCCTAACCCTAACCCTTGGATGACACCCCCTAACCCTAACCCTTGGATGACACCCCCTAACCCTAACCCCCCAAAGACTCCCCTAAGGATCAAGGAAGAAACCTTAAAGGATCGCATGAAATGGGATCCCTCCTTCCAGGGACTCTTAGGAGTTCAATGGCTGTCATAATGGACCGAAATATTGGTGGCATAGCAGGCCAAATGGTTAAGGGGTAGGGTTGCACATCACCAATGGACATAACGATGTGAAAAGTATATTAGGCCGTGTTTCTGTTTTAGTGGTTTGAAATTGGAAAATGCATCATGTCCATGGTGTACAGGTAGAGGTGCTGGCAGGTGAGTAGGCTGGTAACCGAGGCGCAGACGGAGGGACAAGGTAATAGAGACGGTGTCTCATTAGATACACGTGGCTCGGATAACGTTTCCTATGTGAATCATAGACGAGGAAAACGTTTTGCCTACCCGTTGGTGTCCATCTCCCCTCCGCCCTCCTCGTCGTAGGCGACCAGCTGCTCGTGGATGTCCCCGCTCTGCTTCATGCTGGCCAGAGACTCCTTCTGGAAGCGCCTCCTCAGCACCACCAGGATCACAATGACTGCGGCCACACAGGAGACACTCAGATCAATACATGGCCAATCAGATGAACACATGACCACTCAGATAAACACATGACCACTCAGATCAACACATGACCACTCAGATCAACACATGACCACTCAGATCAACACATGACCACTCAGATCAACACATGACCACTCAGATGAACACATGACCACTCAGATGAACACATGACCACTCAGATCAATACATGACCACTCAGATCAACACATGACCAGTCAGGTGAACACATGACCAATCAGATGAACACATGACCACTCAGATGAACACATGACCATTCAGATGAACACATGACCAATCAGATGAACACTCAGATGAACACATGACCAGTCAGGTGAATACATGACCACTCAGATGAATACATGACCACTCAGATTAATACATGACCACTCAGATGAATACATGACCAGTCAGGTGAATACATGACCAGTCAGGTGAATACATGACCAGTCAGGTGAATACATGACCAATCAGATGAATTCATGTGAGATGGACCGAGGTTCACTCAGCACTTCTCTAGCCATCCATCTGTGGCCACCCATCGTAAGATTTATTAGGGGACAGAGAAACACTGTTAAGGCACTTTCCTCTTTCAGGTCTCTGAATGTTTGTGGACAGACCTTGGAAAGGCACGTGGATACTTCTGCCTTATTGCAACCACATCAACATGCAGCGGGGGCTTGAACCGGCAACCCCGGGATCGGAAAGCGAACACTCTAACCGCTACACTTGCTAGGATCATGAGTGACTCTGAAAGCATTGGTGATTGGTGACTTTTGATGCAAGGTTGTCTTGATCAACCTCCTGTTTTAACAATAATGGTTATGAAATGACATCAACTTTGAAATGTGTTTGACTTTATAGTTGCCTTGGGCATGTGCCCCATTTCCACTCTGAGACAGTTGCCGAAGTTAATTCAGCAAGTCTTACCACTCTTAAACTCCCCAAGATCAAGATCACCAATGTAATGAGAGGTTTTTGCTTCATTCAAAGGCTGATAGGGCTTCAAAGCCACAGAGAAAGTGATGGAGAGAACAAGGAAGGGCTGAAGTAGGGAAAGAAAGCGATACATTGGGGAGTTTGAAGACATTTGATTAGACCCCCAAGTCCTTTGGCCCCGTCCTCTAGCCTGCATCTCAGCGGCCCAGAGGCATTAGCCATGCCTTTTAGTTTAGGGGCCAGCGCCACTCATTTAAATCTGCATGGGAAAGCAGCAGATTAATCTTTTACAGCGCATGCTTTCTGCTTCAATAAGCTCTGGAGATAACAGACTTAGAAGAGGAAGGAGAGCAACATTTTAAAGAAAAACGGACGAAAGGTTCTTATTTTCTCATGTCTTTCCCAAACCGGACTTGGTGAGAGAAATGGGTGAACGGGGACGGAGAGAAAGAGCTCTGGGTGCTAGAGGGTGTGCCCACTGTGGTTGATGATGAACGTGTTAAATAGTTCATTAGTTCATTTGGTCTGTGGTGTGAAGAGGTGGTGATGGTGGGGGTGATGGGGGGGCAAGGCAGAGGATGTTGGAGCAAGAGGCCCAGAGCAAAAGAAGCAGCAAAAGATAGAGTAAAAAAGGAAAAAAAAGGAATTAATAGTTAATAGGTGGAGTGTCTGCGGTGGTGTTTGATAAGAATGACTGCAACTTAAGAGCAGATAAACTCTCCTCATTACAACTTCAATTATTTGGCTCGTTCTCCCACAATGCTTTTCTTCTGCTACTTTCTATCATCTTCTTTCTCACTCTCACACTGTTTTTATTTCTCTCCTTTTTTCCCGGACCCTGTTCTTGATGACTTTGTGATATATTTTAGTTAACCATTTCTCCTCATCAACTAGTCCAAGTAGTGTCTGATTACCAAGGATGAGAAACATGTCAGTCCTATAACCTGGCGAGAATTATCAGTTTTTTCTGTTGACACTTATTTTCCTTTCCTACTCAAATTTCCAAATTTCTCAGATTCGTAAGTGGCTCATCTGCAGAAGAATCTCCTTGATTTAACCAAAGAAATGGAGCAGAAGCTATCAAAGAGAATTCTGCACCCACAACCAAAGGCATTATTTACTCATCCTCCTCACTGCATTATTCATTCAAACCAACAATACTGGGAGAAAAGCTTGGAAAGGCAACAGTGTGTTTCTGTATGTGTGCGTGTGTGAGTGCATTACCCACGGGCAGAGGTTTTAGATCCATCATTGATGCATTGCTTTCACATCCTTACGATGATGTTGACCTGACTTGGAATGCTTCTTTTATAAATATATAAACTCAAAACAAAATGTTCTGTACCCAGGGCTGTTCACAGGCACACCACAACTGGGTCTTCTGAAGGGTTTGTGTTTGACGCCAGATGGGCCTCCTTGTGCGAGACCCATAACACTAATCTGCTCCTTAATGAATGTCAACAGTCAACAATATATATCAACTCACCCAGTATGGTGAGGATGCAGACCAGAACGGCTATGAGAGCATGGATGCTGACTCCCATCCGCAGAGCGGCAGCTTTACACTGAGTGTGGCTCCTCCGCGAATCACAGCGACATACCTGAAGCAACAATCAACCAATCAACCAATCAACCAATCAACAAATCAACAAATCAACCAATCAACCAATCAACCAATCAACCAATCAAAATATGATGCATTGGTAACGTTATCATTTTTACTAGTTACTATGAACTATAAGAGTTTACACTTACAAACGCATGATCATGCACACACGCACATGCTCACACGCACACACACACACACACACACACACACACATACATACACACACATACACACACATGCACACACATTGACACACACACACACACACACCTTGATGGGCACGTGCATGATGCTGCTCTGAGGTGGTCGACCTCCGTCGTCCACGCGGACCCCTAGGGTGTAGTCTCTGGGGTCGTCCAGGCTGAAGCTGCCCTGTCTCACCCGGATCACTGCTGTGTTGTCCGAGGCGTCTGGAACAACATCACCATCACGCACATAGTTACACTCACTGAGTTCAATAAACTATTGTACAATGACACTGAAGTCTTCTCCTTTCTTCTCCTCAAAATAAAAAGATGCAGTTTAATACTGTACAAATGACCTGAAGGTGCTGCGGGTGAGATTCAAGTCAGAGTGTAATTAGTTAGAAGGGCCAGAGCCATTGGCCAGCCGTTTGTTAGTGTCATGCGCTGTAACAATATCTGTTCCTAGTTGACTGTGCGCCTGAGACAACAGTTGCAGGCGTCATGAGACAATGTCGATTTTAGGCCACTCCCGGCTGCTTTCTGACCAATGATTGGTTCGGGAAATCCATCTTGCCTGTCAATCACAGGCACACACCGAGCGCTGTGGCTGCTCCCCCCCAGGCGCCTGAATGCAACGCTTCTCCACGTTGGAGGAACGTGCGGAGGGAGGCGGCGAGCAGCGAGGGAGGGGCCGTTCTTTTGGGTTGTCCTTCTCAAAATAGTTCCCGCTTCTGTTTTGATGCTCTCTCTCAAACCTCACCCACAAACCTAACTGTCACAGGAATTAGAGCTTCCCAAGATCTACGATCGAGCTTTTCTTTGCACGTGAAACCATACTGTAACTGTAAATTAAGAAACCTTGGAAAACCTAATGAAGACAGGTACGCCTTTGTCACTCAATCCATTCCTGGAGTGGCGTAAACCACAGTATGTACCGCGATGTATCTCTTCTATTGTAATTATTAGCAGCATGGCAGAGCATGGATCAGCATGGAATAGAATAGAATGGCATGGAATATGACTGAATGAACGAGAATAGAATATAATAGAATATAACAGAGTCGATGCTAACGGAAGTGCCACTTTGTGAACTAAGTAGTACTGGGCCTGCCCTTTGGCCCCAGAGAGGAGGCCCCTGGATTGTTAAGGACACAATAGAATCATTAGTCAAATCTCTGCTGAGCACAGCTTCCCCTGGATGCCAGGGGAAGACCTTTTTATACACAATGTCAAGAGGAATGAGGAAGAACAACAGCACAATAGCAGGAAGGTCCGGCAGCACACAAGATGTAATGCTGGTGGATGAACCGCCTGGTGAAAACAGGCAAGGAAGAGCTTTCTGGCTCAAGGAGTCTTAAGAGAACAGCAAGCAGTACGCTTTATAACGTCAAGACCGAGATATTGTTAAATCCTCTGTATGCTGGTTAGGCTGTGGAAATACTATGTGGTGTTTTAGTGGCGGAAGACTCAAGACATTAACACCAATGTGTTGAAAGGTCAACCTATTTCTTATTCACTGGTCAGATTTCATGACTGCTAAAGCGCTCGTGACACGCGGGACATCGATGGATATGCCTCACAACATCTGCTCAATATTAATGCTTAAGAGCTTTTCCTAGTTCACCACTCAGTTAGTGTTCCATGTTGATGTCCTCTCTCTCTCTCTCTCTCTCTCTCTCTCTCTCTCTCTCTCTCTCTCTCTCTCTCTCTCTCTCTCTCTCTCTCTCTCTCTCTCTCTCTCTCTCTCTCTCTCTCTCTCTCTCTCTCTCTCTCTCTCTCTCTCTCTCTCTCTCTCTCTCTCTCTGTGTTCAGTGTTAATGAGTCTGGTCTCGTACGCCACTTGAAGATGCGTGTTTAAATAAGACAAGGGACATTCTGGAGCATGCCAAGTCAACACTACATGTGTGTATGTGTGTGGGTGGGTGTGTGTTTGTGTGTGTATAGGTGTGTGTGTGTGTGTGTGTGTGTGCATGGGTGTGTATGGGTGTGTGGTGTGTGTGTGTGTGTGTGTGTGTGTGTGTGTGTGGTGTGTGTGTGTAGGGGTGTGTGTGTGTGTAGGGGTGTGTAGGGGTGTGTGTGTGGTGTGTGTGTGTAGGGGTGTGTGTGTGTGTGTGTGTGTGTGTGTGTAGGGGTGTGTGTGTGTGTGTGTGTGTGTAGGGGTGTGTGTGTGTGTGTGTGTGTGTGTAGGGGTGTGTGTGTGGTGTGTGTGTGTAGGGGTGTGTGTGTGTGTGTGTGTGTGTGTAGGGGGGTGTACATGTGTTTTTTTCCATCCCTATTCATAAAGCCCACTTGTTTTAAGGAGCGTGTTTGTACTTTCTAACGTGTCCTTCCTCTCCACGGGCTGGCTGCTGTGTTGGTGTCTCTAGACAGACACCACACATTCATGAATACACAGTGAGGTGGCCAACACTCCCCTAGCACACTGGAGAAACACACAGGAGCAGAGTGGGTTTACAATGCCAGCTAGCACTTAGTCTGACACCACCCTTCTCCCTCTCTATACTCCCCCCATATTCACTCTCCACCCCTCCCTCTCTGCTCTGTCTTTCCTTTCCTCTTCCCTAATCCGCTCTTTCCTCCTTTTAACTTCTCTCCTACTCCTCCTACCCTCCACTCTCCATTCCTCCCCTCTCATCTCCTCTGTCCTTTGTGTCTATCCTTTTCTTTCCTCTTTAGCTTATCTCCTTATTCCTCTTTTTAGCTTTTCTCCCCATCTCCTCTCCTCCTCTCTCCATACCTCCCCTCTCATCTCCTCTCCTTGCTGCTTCCTCAACCCCTGCTGTCCTTTCCTATCCTCTTCTCTCCTTCTGTCTTCTCCCCTCCCCCCATCACGCCATTGATCTTCTATCCTTTCTTCTTTCCTTTCTGTATAATCTACTATCACCACCTCACCTCCCATCTCCCCAGGGCCACAATGATTGGTCGATGAATCGATGAGACTGAAAATGTATCGATCATGATGAATCATTCTTCATCATACTTCTTCTCAGTTCAATGCAAGTCAATACTTCTTCTCAGATCAATGCAAATCAATACTTCTTCTCAGTTCAATGCAAATCAATACTTCTCAGATCAATGCTTATTAATACTTCTTCTCAGATCAATTTAAATCAATACTTCTTCTCAGTTCAATGCTTATTAATTCTTCTTCTCAGATCAATGTAAATGAAGACTTTCTCTTGGTTGCCTGCGAGACAAAGAGAGCATATTTAACACTTTGGGCTCTGGTGACTTGGCTATTGCCATTATTTATGACACTTTAAAGACGGAATGACTCATTGATTCATCACAAAAGTAATCAACAGATTATGTAGAGCGATCTCTAAAAGATAACTGTTGCTTTCAGCCTTACTGCTGTTCATTTCTGGATGCATTTAATAAACAACTGGTTTATTAAAGCTGGTTTGAAAATGCATGAGACAAATGAAGTAAGAAGGAATCGAGGGTTTTGGCAGGCTGAGAGGTACGTACTATTTGTGATGGTGAAGTTCTCGCTGGGATTGGCCAGAGAGTAGCGGAAATAGGGGACCTGTGCATCTTTGTCAGTGGCGCTTAACCTCCCGATTACCTGAGAGAGACAGGAGATAGGAGACACGCTAGGTCCTCAACAGTGCATAATGAATCAATGAATCAATGAATCAATGAATCAATGAATCAGTGAATCTGTGAATCTGTGAATCTATGAATCTATGAATCTATGAATCAATGATTCAATGATTCAATGATTCAATGATTCAATGAATCAATGACTCAATGACTCAATGAATCAATGAATCAATGAATCAATGAATCAATGAATCAATTATTCAATTATTCAATTCATTAAGCATTTGATAATGTAACAATTAAACCATTAAATATTTCACAAATTAACCAATTTCCAAGTTAAAAACACAGAAATCCAGCAATTAAACTTTTAAACAATCAAACAACAATTACAAATTAAGAAATAACACAATTACACAATAACGCAATAACAGTCACTCAGTCAGGCAGCTAATCAACATAATTGATGTGAGCTCCATCCAGCGGGGGATGTGTCCTACCGTTCCAGCCATGTCATTCTCACAGACGAAGATGTCGTCCCAGACCAGCTCTGGAGCGTTGTCGTTCACATCCTGAACAGAGATGTTGACTTTGACCAAGGAGTGCAACCCTAGAGAGCCGGAGAAAGAAGGCAGCTCAACCAGACAGACCACCAGGGGGAACCTCTCACCTCCACCCTCTTTACATCCATGAAACACCAGGGGGAACCTCTCACCTCCACCCTCTTTACATCCATGAAACACCAGGGGGAACCTCTCACCTCCACCCTCTTTACATCCATGAAACACCAGGGGGAACCTCTCACCTCCACCCTCTTTACATCCATGACACACCAGGGGGAACCTCTCACCTCCACCCTCTTTACATCCATGACACACCAGGGGGAACCTCTCACCTCCACCCTCTTTACATCCATGAAACACCAGGGGGAACCTCTCACCTCCACCCTCTTTACATCCATGACACACCAGGGGGAACCTCTCACCTCCACCCTCTTTACATCCATGACACACCAGGGGGAACCCCTCACCTCCACCCTCTTTACATCCATGACACACCAGGGGGAACCTCTCACCTCCACCCTCTTTACATCCATGACACACCAGGGGGAACCTCTCACCTCCACCCTCTTTACATCCATGAAACACCAGGGGGAACCTCTCACCTCCACCCTCTTTACATCCATGACACACCAGGGGGAACCCCTCACCTCCACCCTCTTTACATCCATGTGTCAACCTGACCATGAGCATATGGACTCAGGGTCTGTGTGTGTGTGTGTGTGTGTGTGTGTGCAGCGTGTGTGTGTGTGTGTGTGTGTAGGGCATACCACTTGGCTCTTCCTGGGCTCTGACTTGGAAGATGTGCATTGGCTTCAGCTCTCGGTCCAGTTTCCTCAGAGTGAACAGCTGGCCTGTGACAGCGTTCACACCTATAGGACAGTCCTGGTCTTCCACAGAGTATCTGAGCGGGAGGAACGGAGAGGGAGCGAGGAAGAGAGCGAGCGAGATGACTTTAGGCAAACCTTTCATTTGTCTGTAGGACAACCAGATCCAGAAGAATCAAACAAATGACAGAAAAGACCACGTGAAGGATGGGAGAACAATGATATAATATCAATGAATTATGGAATACAAAAGGTTGCTAAATGGATCTGACAGACAGACGAACGGACGCGGTGATACATACCGTATGCCCTTATTGGCTTGGTCGGGGTCTTTGGCACTGAGGGTGCCTATGTTTGTTACCATGGTTTCCTCCATCACGCTGAATGCATAGATGGGTTTGGAGAAGAGTGGCGGTTCGTCCACATCCAGCACCCTGATGTTCACCTGCCACAAAACATTTTCAACACAAACACGGTTGGCACGGCATGGGCGGAATCCGCAGTTGGGATTCATGTGTGCTTTCAATTTCTGTGCGTTTCATTTGCTTCTCAGAGCGTTTGGGATTCGCTGTGTTATTTGCTCACGATCAAGGGAGAAATATGACCTAGGCCCTGTGATGATGACCAGAGAACAGAGACTTCCTCTCTGAATGCACCTCTCTGGAAGGCGGGACCCATTCATTTCCTTCACCATCGGTAAACAGACAGCCTCCAGCATGTCTCACACGGTCATCACATGACGCACCGCTATCTAGGCGACAGTTCCAATGCTTTTTACTCATATAAAACACGCATTTAAGCTTCAAGTGAAGAAAGCCGTTCCAAGGCTGTCTCCTGATTGGACTGCGTTTTGAGGGGCCAGCGTCCTCTCTGGAGAAGCCTGGCTCTTTAAAGGCTGGCGGGGTAAGGAGTAAGGAGAGGATGAGGAGACACATTTTGACTGGAGCAGGCTTGAAACCATATTGTATATTTGACCTTTAACTCATCTTGTTAAATGTTTGAATTATCTTCACCAAGCTGCATACTTTGTAAAGACAAAAAAATAAGGTATAAACTACAATTATGTATGTTTATATTAAGCGAGTTCCATTCACATAGTAGCATGCCAAGGCTAGTGGGGTGTCCTATTCATACAGCTCTTAGGAAAACATCCCGCTGGTGAATTGGGTGCAATGAACAGTGAGTTGAATGCATCGTGTTCCTTAGATGTGGTTGTGTAGCGTGACCTACAGCGCGACACCATGTGGGCCGTGTTCTCCTGCTGGGGTGAAATGGATGGAAGCAAATAGAAATCGCAGTAGAAATCAAGACTTTCCCAAGATTTAGGAGGTTTGGCAAGCATCTGCCATTGTTTGTCGGAGCTGCGTGCGCGTGTGCGTGCGCGTGTGTGTGTGTGCGTGTGGTACTGTGTTAGGAGTTTACCCGGGCCTTGGTGATGGAGATGTCCTTGTTGTCAGCAGGGAACTGCAGGCTGTTCTCGTGCACGTTCACAATGAAGCTGTAACTGCTCTTGGTCTCGTAGTCTAAGGCCTTGTGTGTGTGTGTGTGTGTGTGTGTGTGTGTGTGTGTGTGTGTGTGTGTGTGTTGCAAATATTAAACAGAAAGCAAAGTATCAACATTTGATCAGCAATGAATCTGACTTAAGAGTGTAAAATGTTTAGGGACACCTCGATCACAATAAAGCTATAACCTCATTTAGTCCTGACTATGTATGACAGGATGTATACTGTGTATAATGTGTTCACCTGTATCATGTAGACTATGTATCATGGACAGGTAAACCTTTGAGCTCTATAAAGGTATAGCTATAGTAAATAGGCTTGCAGGGTAAGCAAGCTCATTTCCATTTAGCAGACTTTCGCTGTCAAAGAGCCATTCGTTTAAGTCGCGTTGTAGCTTAGCACTAAACCGTTAGACTTGCTACATGAACAGCCTAAACAAATTGTTTTCACACGCTGAATAAACATTGTCATTCAAATCCTTTAAAAATGCAGATACTGCCAAACAATACTTTTTTTTTTTCAAAGGACGCAGTCCACCTTGCAGTGGTCTTTGGTGGGCAGAGCAAACCAGTGGGCTGTTTGAGCTGCTACCAGTACCAGTATGAGCTGCTACCGTACCTCTTTGAGCAGGAGGTGGCCGTCCTTCTGCGGGCTGCAGGAGACGCCGAACAGGCTGTTCAGCGGGGGCGTGATGGTGAAGACGGGGTCTTTGTTTTGGATCTCATCCTTATCGTCCGTAGTCAGAGTCCCAAACTTCTCTTCCAGCCTCTGGTTCTCCGGCACGCTCAGGTTGTACGTATCTGTGGTGTTATTGACCGGAGATCAGACTCTAACACGCTCAGATCGTACTGACCGGAGATCAGACTCTAACAACAAGTGTTCTCCCTTTGAGTTTCCATTAACCTTTGACCTGGATAGTCCACAGTATCAGTTGAGTAGAAACAATTTTGAAGTTTAGTGTTCAGTCTATATGACACAGACTCACTTGACATGTCAGCATTGTGTAAGATGGTAATAAGGTCATCATGAATGTGTCCACATATATTTAATTGAATGTTTTCTGACCATTAACTGCATTTCGCGACCTAATCATCAACATGTCAAGTGAACAGCAGCTCTCCATCCTCAGACGTGTTTCAGCTGAATATCGTGTTATATGTCTCATATGTGTCATGGGAGATTCGGCTTTGTGTCTGGTGAGATTTGGTAAGTTCTATCCACTTCTTATATTCAGTCGTTTAACCTGACTTTGCATATCGATAGAATATCCATATCATCAAATGAGTATCACATGATGATCACAGACATGCTGGAACTCAGCAGCATGTCGTCTCAGTTAACAGCCAGTCTGTAGTCTGTAGACTGTAGTCTGTAGTCCATCAGTTGGTAGTTGAGAGCTTAATAAATGTCTGTTGAACATCCACATACAATCAAAAGGAATGTAATTAAGTGCCTGCTGCACATAGCAATCTATATTTCTAAACAAAAAACCAAGGTCCATGATAACAAGTAGAATTTAAACTTGTATTACTAAAATTGACCAAAGATAGGACAAATAATACATAAAAAGCGTATATACACACATACCCCTTCTTGTTAATTTTAGTATGTGCGGTCGACACTCAACTACATTACTTATAATCCTAAGTAATGTGATTATCTGTAGAGGATCAATGAACATGTTGGGTCAAACCACTGTGTGTAGAAAGGAGGTTGAATGTTGTGCATCTTGTGTATCTTTCTTCCACATGTGTATTCTATTGCCAAAAGCATTATGTCCAAGCACTATTTGGTGTCCTTACGCTTGGTGAAGGAGGCCATGTTGTCGTTGATATCGGTGATGGTGATGGTGACGGAGGTGGTTGCCGTGGTGCCCGTCGCCATGCCCCTCATGTCCTTGGCCTGGACCACCAGTACATACTTGCTCTTCATCTCCCGGTCCAACGTGTCCACCTTGGAAGTGATCATACCTGGAGAGAGAGAGAGACAGAGAGACAGACAGACAGACAGACAGACAGACAGAGAAAGAGAGAGAGGTGAGATTATGTATAAAGAAGGAATACGTCCCCAAATTAACCACATTCATGTCTGTATTGTTTCTGAAAGAAGATTAATAACAATACCATTTTGCAATAATGTTACAGAACTGAATACATTGAGAAAGTAATAGAGTTCCCCATGGAGAGAGAGAGAGAGAGAGAGAGAGAGAGAGAGAGAGAGAGAGAGAGAGAGAGAGAGAGAGAGAGAGAGAGAGAGACAGAGAGAGAGAGAGACAGAGAGAGAGAGACAGAGAGAGAGAGAGAGAGAGAGAGAGAGAGAGAGAGAGAGAGAGAGAGAGAGAGAGAGAGAGAGAGAGACAAAGGGACTGGAAGGTAAAGGGCGATGGATGACAGGATGACAGGAAGCGGTGAGATAGGAAAACGTGACACCCCAAAGGAGAGTGTCAAAGTCAAAGAGAGAGAGACAAAGAGAGAGCGAGAGCCAACATATATCTAGAGGGGGCGAGCGATGACACGGTTTCCTTAGTCTTTTATTTTGGGGACGTGTCTCTCATGTCACAGGCGTACCTGTGACGCTGTCGATCTCAAAGGCCGAGCGCTCTCCCTCGAGCCGCAGGGAGTAGCGGAGCTCGGCGTGCACCGTGGTGGGGTCGTCTGCGTCCGTCGCCGTCACCTGCAGCACCTTGGCTCCTGCGCGCACACAAGACAGAGGATGGACGGGGAAGGCAAGAGGAGGCAAGAAGGTCGCACTTTGTTCATTCCTGAAGGGGCAGCTGTGGATGTAAACAGCAGCATCAGAGCACGGTGTGAAACAAGAGAACGAGAGAGAGAGAGAGAGCACCAATAGGAATTACACATGGTAATAGCTTACAGTATAGATAATTAGAGACACAATCAATGCAATGTAAATCAACTGTGCTGAAGCAAAACAAATCCAAAGTATGCTGAGAAGTCACCTGAAGATGACGTGTAAAGGTGCCAATGTGCTCGGTGAGTTTTTACAGGTGTCTTTGTGAAAACGTAACAAGATCGAGGTCACCATTATTTTGAATTGCGGTGTCTTTTCCTCTCATTCTTCTCGTCTCTCCCTTCCCCGTTTTCACATTCCCCCCCCCCCTCGCCTGTGTTCTCTTGAACCAACGGTTTTCCAGATGTAAAATGTGGTGCTGAGCAACCCCTCCCGAACGGGCCTGCTCTCCTTACACACCTATCCTCGACCTCTCCAGGATGGACCCGTTGTAGGTCACTGGGAAGACGGGGATGTGGTCGTTGATGTCGTTCACCTGGACGACGAACTCCCCCGCGTCCTCCACCAGTTGGTTGCTCCCGTCGTACAGGAGGGCGGTCAGGTTGTACATGCTCTTCTCCTCTCGGTCCAGGGTCTTGATCACGAACAGGTCTCCGTTCCTGCTCACCGTGAAGATGGAGTTGGCGCCCTCGCCCGAGAGCTTGAATGTCGTCCATTCGGAGGTTTTGCTGGACTTGAGCTGTGGAGAGTCAAATTGTTCTGAAATGTTTCTATTTTACACCTTTGAGCCTTCCTGCACTGAAACATGAATCATTAGAATTGTACTTTTTTTTATTTCATAAATTTGAGAATATTTAAAACCTTTAGATATTCAAAAATATAAATCATAAGAATTCTATATATTTTTTTCCATACAGCACAAAAAAGACTCCCTCCTGCACATCGAAACAGCAGAATACATGGAAACGGATGGGTGCAAACAGGAGAACTAGGATGAATAGGAGAAACAGGAGAAATAGGAGAAATAGGAGAAACAGGAGAAACAGGAGAAATAGGAGAAATAGGAGAAACAGGAGAAACAGGAGAAATAGGAGAAATAGGAGAAATAGGAGAAATAGGAGAAACAGGAGAAATAGGAGAAATAGGAGAAATAGGAGAAACAGGAGAAACAGGAGAAATAGGAGAAATAGGAGAAATAGGAGAAATAGGAGAGCACGTGGTGCAATGGAAGGTATATATTAGCGACTCTGTACAGCTTATTCACCTCTTTCAACTTCATTTCATCATCATATCCACCCACTGGCCTAATAGCATCAGAATATATAGGACAGTAAATCCACCCCCCCTTTCCCTCCTCGTCCACAAAGGCCCTCCCCCCCCCCCCCACCGTCTGTCCCAGCCTGACGGAGCATTTGCTGACCTACCTTTCCTATCTTTTTGGGGATGAGCATCTCAGACTCCTCTGTAACGTAGTACGAGTTCCAGATCCACGCTCTCTTCTGCCGCGGGTGGAGCCTCTCCTTCCTCCCTACCTCCCCCACTCCGTCGCCCCCGCCCCCGCCCGCGGCCACAGAGGGGGGGTCAGAGTTCACGCTCTCCCGTTGGGCTAACGCCGCGACCAGGAACGTCAGCGCCAGGGTGGCGGACACCACCGTCACCATGGGGACGCCAGTCATCGCCTTCTGGGAAGACATTTACACCCGTACATTTCATCTGGCCGGTGGCTAATGTCTCACAACAACATAACACAACAGTAGAAGACGACACGCGACGCACTGCACGATCAACACAACATGCTTTGCAAAGTGCATGTTGTTTGGAAATGTCTCTGGATGGAAGAAGGTGAATGTGTCCTTATTGCAGTGGGGGAGGGGGGGGGGTGGGGGGAGAAGAGAGAGAGAGAGAGAGAGAGAGAGAGAGAGAGAGAGATATAAGGTAAAAGTGAAGGAATTAGGAAGAACCAAGGAGAGGGTTAGATAAAGAAGAGGAGAAGGATGACAATAAGTAGGAAGAAAGAATTAAATGAGTCAGGGGAGAGCGAGAGTGAGAGAGAAAAGATAAAGGAAAAGAAGGAAAGAGCAAAATGTCAGCAATGTTAAGGAGAGAGAGAGAGAGAGAGAGAGAGAGAGAGAGAGAGAGAGAGAGAGAGAGAGAGAGAGAGAGAGAGAGAGAGAGAGAGAGAGAGAGCAGGGATCATATTAAAAGCCCACTTATCATGGATGGACAGGCTTCTCCCATTGGTGGAATGAGAGGCATGGAGGCATGGAGAACTGTCCCCTGCCTCCAGCATCCTGCCTCCTAATCCTACCCCGTCAGAGCCCATGGAGCCCAGTGCTGCAGCGGGTTAGCTGTTAGCTCTCTCATCCTGGGACCCAATGGACTCTGAGGCTGGATCCAGGGTCCAAAGCGTGTGCTTGTGTGAGAAGAGCCCGTAGTAGTCTCCTCAGCAGTGACCCATTTAAGGTCCGATGTGTTGGGCCACCACTCGGGGGGGGGGGGGGGGGGGGGGGGGGGTCGGAGAGGTTGAAAGCCTTCATCACTGAAGCCCCTCAGTTACAGCAGAGCTCATGGTGCAGACACGCCGCTGTTTGTTTTGTTGTGGGCCGTTTGTGGCTCAGGTTTTATTTTCTCTTAAGACAGGGCTTTAAGGAGCTTTACATTTATGTCTCAGTACAATTTAGCAGTTAAGGTTAACTGTTCAGGTTGTCCATTTGTCCGCTTACATTTAGCCTTGTCTTAAAGTCTTAACAAAGAATACTTGTGATAAAAAATACAAGATTACCAGAAGTGAAAAATGAAAAGGCATCAGAACGTTTAGTTTACACCTGGAAACAACAGGCGTAACCGTGACAACCATGTCCTATCTTTACCCACTTGCTCTGGTAGACTACAAGGACAAGACATTCTCTCTCTCTCTCTCTCTCTCTCTCTCTCTCTCTCTCTCTCTCTCTCTCTCTCTCTCTCTCCTCTCTCTCTCTCTCTCTCTCTCTCTCTCTCTCTCTCTCTCTCTCTCTCTCTCTCTCTCTCTCTCTCTCTCTCTCTCTCTCTCTCTCTCTCTCTCTCTCTCTCTCTCTCTCTCTCGAATTCATTTTTTCTCTTTGCTTGCCTTCCCTGTTCTCCCTGCATTTCTAAAAGCATCCATACCCACCCACAAAACAGCAATGGCAGAAAATACTATTTTACAATACATTGTTTTCAAACTCTTTTTGCTCTGTGTTCCACTAGATACACCACTCAAACCCCATAACATCCACGACACAGATTCATGTTTTTGTTGTCTACTGTCCAATAGTGACAGAGAGAGAAGCGAGAGAGAGAGAGAGAGAGAGAGAGAGAGAGAGAGAGAGAGAGAGAGAGAGAGAGAGAGAGAGAGAGAGAGAGAGAGAGAGAGAGAGAGAGAGAGAGAGAGAAAGAGAGAGAGAGAAAGAGAGAGAAAGAGAGAGAGTAGAATGGTGGACGGGTAGGATTATACATCTTCTCCTCTAGTGGCCTAATCTTGTCTTCTACTGAACTGACCTCTTTGAGCGCATCCCATTATTCTAATGCAAATCTGCTCAAAGGAGAAGAAAACAGCTGTTTTTTGGGTGATCTTTAGAACATATCCTATTATTTGTCCTGCTTGGATTGTTTTCCTTTGTGAATCTCTGGTAGCTGTCGACACATGGGTTCCTCTATGATAAAACGAATATGAAAAGTAACCCAGTCCAACGATTTCTATATTTTAATTATATAATTATACATGAACTATTATAATAATACTACTGATAATATTAAGTGTTTTTTTTTTTATTGTAAGAATCTTAATTACAGTCTGACCTACAATGCATTTCATGTAATGCATTACAAAATAATTAAGATTTCATTCCTACTGCTTTCATTTTACAAAATAACATTGCATAGTAGTGCATCTGATGCTAAGTAAAAACAATGTGCACCCAAGAAGAAACGCAGGAAGAGTTCGCTATTAGCGGAGCTCTTTCTTCAGAAGAGCCAATCTGTTGTTTCTGTCTCTTTCTGACCTTCACTCTTTGCTCTTTCTGTCTCTCCAATTGAAAGTCTAAAACATGAACCCAAATGCAACAGATCAAGGAGGAGATTACCTTGTTAATGTGTGGGCATGAAGGTTGTGTGTGTGTGTGTGTGTGTGTGTTGTGTGTGTGTGTGGGGGGGGGGGGGGGGGGGGGGGGGGGTGAAAGAAGAGGAAGGTAGTGAGGGTAGTGAAAAGATGAAAATATATTGTCTAAAAGGTCAAATCCTCACATGAATACAAATAATACATTTTCTATAATAAATCCCATCATTGCTTGCCTTGTAAGATCACCTTAAAATGGAACAATCCCTTCTAGACTAGGGACTCATAAGCAGAGAAAACTCTGCTTAGCTGCCAAACAACTTTGGCGGATGCCGTTGATGGCGATTGCTCTTTCTGAATGCACACATTGTGCCAGACACAAACTACTGCTGAATGAGTTTGGTTCCACTCCTGCTGCTGTCTCTGCAGTTTTATTTGAGCATTGCCTTTCTCGTGAAAGACTTCAAATGACACCTTTAATTCCAAGAGTACCTTGCTTTCATAAATCGGTTCAACAGGATGGGGCAAATAAACGTAGGAGGAACACGATTTGAAAATGACGTCATGATGATAGCACCTGTTGCTTCGTGCCGAAGCAAACCAGGCCTCCACATGAGACATCTGATGACAATGCCATGGCCGACCACCTTGGCTTCACATGAAGAAGTCAAGGTGATTTCTTCTCTCCGTTTCATGAGGAATATACTTCGCCAGTGTTTGGACGACGCCTTCAGTCCTTCTTATCTGGGGGGCAACACTCGGAATTGGCTGTTTTTAAACCTGGTACATCGCCTAGCAACACTACTGCCATACCATACCTTTCATCCGACAAACATATTCGTGCACACACACACACACTCTATACATTACTGGTCATTTCTGCCATGACAGTTGGGGGATATTCCCCTTAAAAGGAAATCTCAGAATCAGAACTTCCTGCTCACCCCCCCCCCCCCCTTTTTTTTATCAGCAGCAGGAAGTGTAAACACAATACCTTC
>JACYXH010000802.1:9416620-9489120 GCA_026745465.1 Lota lota | reverse complement strand
AAGAGAAGAGCCGCATGTCTGCATGCATCAGGTCTCTCCTGCAAGAGAGCTGCCTCGCCTCAAGAGAAGAGCCGCATGTCTGCATGCATCAGGTCTCTCCTGCAAGAGAGCTGCCTCGCCTCAAGAGAAGACGTTTGCAGGAGGGGCTTCTGGACAATAAGAAGGATTAAATAGCAGGGAATGAATGCACATTCACTCACTCACAAACACACATACACGCACACACACACACACACACACACACCTACACACAAACACGCACACACGCACACACAGACACACACACCCACCCAGTCTCCGATGATGACACAGTGTCTCCTCACTCCTTGCTGTGCGTCTCTAACTAAGCGCGTGCCATAGAGCTGTCGGTTTTTGCATGCCATCCCTTCGGTAAAAGTGTTTCAAGTGCATCGCGAACCAAACAAATCACATGGAGTTGTTTACGCCGGTCGCAATCGCACCTACTCAAACACACATAGACACACACAGACCCACACACACATACCAACAGATACAAATAAGCACCACGAGTTTTATTTTATCTATTTCCTGTAGTTGGACTGAGGCCATGCTTTCATGTCTTAGTGTATGCTGAAGCAATTAATTCTGTCTCTGGCGGAGTAACTCCCTCCCTCTCTCATCTTTAGTTAATTATTCTGTCTTCGTCCTCCTCAGTCTCTCATATGTACTTCTGTCTTGTTTCATACATATTTTTCTGCATCTTTTTCAATATGAAACCCCTCTTTCTTCATTTCTCCCTCTCTCTCGTTCTCCCCTTCTCTCATTCTCCCCCTCTCTCTTGTTCTCCCCTCTCTTTCTCGTTCTCCCCCTCTCTCGTTCTCCCCCTCTCGCCCGTTCTCCCCCTCTCTCTTGTTCTCCCCTCTCTTTCTCATTCTCCCCCTCTCTCTTGTTCTCCCCTCTCTTTCTCGTTCTCCCCCTCTCTCGTTCTCCCCCTCTCGCCCGTTCTCCCCCTCTCTCTCGTTCTCCCCCTCTCGCCCGTTCTCCCCCTCTCTCTTTCTCTCCTATAATTGTAGACTTCAAATAAATTGCCAGTGAATTGCATCATAGATCTGGCCACTCCTGTCCAGCAGCCTTGCACTAGCATCCACACACATCCACATGCACATCCACACACAGACACACAGACGCACGCACAAACACACATGCACACACGCACACAGTGATTATTCTGGACGAGAGGAATGACAGAGAGGATAGAGAGAAAATAAAGAGACAGAGCGATCAAGGGTGGAGAGAAAGAGAAAATCAAGAGGGACTCATGAAGGTGACAGTGAGACCAGGAAAGAGAGTGTGTTTAAAACGTAGCGGTGTTATGTTCATCCTAGAAAGATGGCCTCGGGTTCCATGCCAACTGACTTTGCCTTTGGGCACTTTTTCTTTAGCCTCATGAGACCATCCAGATATTCAGGTTTTTTCAATGAATCTCAATCTAGCCTTGGCAGGGCAGCAATTGATTTCCACATATTGCCTTACGTTGTCAAAAAACTCCGGCCAATCAGATAAAATAACTAAATGACACTCTTACTCCCTTAGTACTTGCTGAATTCAATCAGAAGTAAAGCAAAATAACTTCTCCTCTGAGAAAAGCGTTCCACATAAATGTCTACTTATCTATTCTGTCTATTTCAATTTCATTTAAACTGGTTTCGAATGCTCTGTGGATTGCTGCACTCTCTCCCTGGGCTCCACCATTGCTTTGAAATATGTCAGACTGATGGTGAGGTCAGAGTCAAGTGTTCTTAAGTTGATGATTGACTGGACTGAATGACGAAGGAAGAAAGAAATTAAGTAATTTTGGTGCACCAAACCTATAATTGTTAAGAACTTGTCATTTGTTATGGAGAACGGAAAAAGGAGCTACAACTTACTGAGATGAAGAGGAGCATCAGAACAACTGATTTAGGATAACAAGTCACATCTCATCATCGAACATGTTTGGGTCCACAGCTTCAACGTGTGTGTGTGTGTGTGTGTGTGTGTGTGTGTGTGTGTGTGTGTGTGTGCCAGTCTCTCTTATTCTCCTACTGTGTTTAAAAGAAATCAAATGATTTCTCATGGGCTGTTTTCTGACTCATTTGTGACTCTTTGAGATTGTGTTACCAGTGCCGAATTCCCCCTCTACATTTTGGTGTTGAACTTAGAGTCTAATCGACTCACACCAATGGGGCCACTGCTTCTGACACAGAGACAGGTGACACTGCCGGGATTGGCTGTATGGCCGGACATGAGGCCTGACACATGCTGCTGGAGCTCTGATTGGTCAGGTCCACCGTCAGAGAGACAGAGATATCGTCAGGGAGAGGTAGGTCCACCGTCAGAGAGAGAGAGAGAGAGAGAGAGAGAGAGAGAGAGAGAGAGAGAGAGAGAGAGAGAGAGAGAGAGATATCGTCAGGGAGAGGTAGGTCCACCGTCAGAGAGAGAGAGAGAGAGAGAGAGAGAGAGAGAGAGAGAGAGAGAGAGAGAGAGAGAGAGAGAGAGAGAGAGAGAGAGAGAGAGAGAGAGAGAGAGATATCGTCAGGGAGAGGTAGGTCCACCGTCAGAGAGAGAGAGATATCGTCAGGGAGAGGTAGGTCCACCGTCAGAGAGAGAGAGAGAGAGAGAGAGAGAGAGAGAGAGAGAGAGAGAGAGAGAGAGAGATATCGTCAGGGAGAGGTAGGTCCACCATCAGAGAGAGAGAGATATCGTCAGGGAGAGGTAGGTCCACCGTCAGAGAGAGAGAGAGAGAGAGAGAGAGAGAGAGAGAGAGAGAGAGAGAGAGAGAGAGAGAGAGATCGTCAGGGAGAGGTAGGTCCACCATCAGAGAGAGAGAGAGAGAGAGAGAGAGAGAGAGAGAGAGAGATCGGCAGAGAAAGAGAGATATCGCAAGGAAGATATTGAGAAAAAGAGAAAGAGAGAGAGAGAGAGAGAGAGAGAGAGAGAGAGAGAGAGAGAGAGACACAGAGACAGAGACATTCTCTCATCTGGCCAATCCCTAGTCAGGTCCCTCCAGGCCTTCCAGTGTTTCCCTAGCAACACCCTGCTTCTCCAAGTGCCCTTCAATCTTCCTGTGTTTATGTTTGAAAAGCCTTTCCCAAACTCCAAGATCCACGTTTTTGTTGACAAGTATTTTGATGAGCAAATCTTTCTAATTATAAAAGTGATTTGGTGATAATATAACACTTATCTGCTGTGAATAGAAACATCTAATTACAAAGAATACAACACAATGTTATTGGTTGCAGCAAGTACAGGAAATTAAAGATAGGTAACAAAACATTTAAAACAAGAATACAACAAAGTAAATACAGATGCAGTTCTATAGACTTGGCTTTGTGAGATAGATCATGTCTGTAACCCCTCCTACCTACCAACAACCGTCTGTCTTTATACTCCTGTTGTCCACCCAGCTCTTAGAGCATTCGTCTCTGGCACCTTCCACCTCTCCATCTCCGTTCCATTTTGGTTGTGGTTCCTAATAAACCTCAGTACACATTCCTGGTCCCGGTCTAATGTATGTGGCGCATCTATAATGAGCTGCACGAAGGAGGGGCCAGAACACAGGTCCGCAAGGGGGATTCAGACAACAACATAACATGTCCATCCAGAGATGTCCACCCAGAGATGTCCACCCAGAGATGTCCACCCAGAGATGTCCACTCTAAGATGTCCACTCTAAGATGTCCACCCAGAGGTTTACACCCAGAGATGTCCACCCAGAGATGTCCACTCAGAGATGTCCACCCAGAGATGTCCACTCAGGGATGTCCACTCAGGGATGTCCACTCAGGGATGTCCACTCAGGGATGTCCACTCAGGGATGTCCACTCAGAGATGTCCACCCAGAGATGTCCACTCAGAGATGTCCACCCAGGGATGTCCACTCAGGGATGTCCACTCAGGGATGTCCACTCAGGGATGTCCACTCAGGGATGTCCACCTAGAGCTCCAAGCCAAACTTCCCAGATCTCCCCTTACTACCTGCTTACAGCATCCTCTTATCAAGAAACCAACTTTACTGGATACCAAGGTGTAATGGTGTCCTCGTGACATGTCTGTAGACACAATAAGGGTAGTCAAATAAATGTAAACATGATCGACATTAAACACACACAATCACAAAGTGTGTAAAGGGGTATACGCACTACATTTCATTCAGCCGACATGGGTGTTCCACTGAGGTCTGTTGCTCCAGCTCCCAGACCAGCTGCACTGTGCTTACCACAAACCACACAATCCCACCACACCACAGGACAACAGGGGTTGGCTTCCAAGTGTGTGTGTGTGTGTGTGTGTGTGTGTGTGTGTGTGTGTGTGTGTGTGTGTGTGTGTGTGTGTGTGTGTGTGTGTGTGTGTGTGTGTGTGTGTGTGTGTGTGTGTGTGAATGTGTGTGTGTGTGTGTGTGTGTATGAACACACAATTGAGCATGATTTAAAGGATGCTACTGTTTCAATGGGAGGAAGTTGCTGTGACCCTGGACTAAGGCAACATTCCTCCATTTCCACACACATAAACACATTTACACACACACACACGTACACACATCCACACACACACACACACGTACACACATCCACACACACTCATACATGCATGCACGCACACACACATACTAACGAGCACACTCAAACACACATGCAATCACACATGCAATCATGGAAGCATGCACACCGCACACACATGCATGCCCAAACACGTACGCACAGGTGCGTGAACGCACACACACACACACACACACACACACACACACACGCACACACATCCACACACGGTCATCCTAAACAGATGGGAGGCTCATGACTCTCACGTCGACTCTCATTCTCACATGAAACAACACTCTGCCTGTCTCTATCTATAACTATCTTTCTGTCTGTCTATCTGTCTATATGGCTGCCTGTCTGTCTATCGATAATAACTAAGCTAATATGTGCTTTCTTGATTCCAAGCAGGAAATGTGGGGTCCCTGCAGAAAGTTGGAAGGACAGTAATGTGAATGAAGACAGGGACAGGATAAGTCTGTGTGTCTGTGAAGCTGCATGCACATTCATCCCTCTGTCTCTCTCATTGTTCTGGTTTCCCCAAGATCCCCTTCACTTCCTCGTCTTCATTCACAGAATCGTCTGAATGTGAGACCACACGCCACTGTGTTGCTTTCTCTCCCTCCTCTTTCTCCCACTCTCTCCCACTCTCCTCTTTCTCCCACTCTCTCCTCTTTCTCCCACTCTCTCCTCTTTCTCCCGCTCTCTCCCACTCTCCTCTTTCTCCCACTCTCTCCTCTTTCTCCCACTCTCCTCTTTCTCCCACTCTCTCCTCTTTCTCCCGCTCTCTCCCACTCTCCTCTTTCTCCCACTCTCTCACACAGCTTTTACAGACTGAATCAGACTGGTGAATTAAACACTGCAAACCACACTTTTACATCAAAAAGGAGGGTTTCAATCATGTGATCTGAATTTCCATAAAAGCAGTTCAAGCCCACTATCTCTATACATAGACTTCTTGAGCATCTGGAATAATTAGTTCTGATGGTAAATGAATGCCTGGCTACCTAATGGCTAGCAGCTTGCTGACTAGCCAGCACCCCATCACCATGGACAATGTTTTTAATTCAACTGTAAATGCTGGCCTGTAATGCCACCATATTTGGCAGTTATGGCACCCATTGCACCCCTTACCGACCCTGGAAGGAGGGATCCCCCAATCTGCCTTCCTTCTCAATACCTTTTCCTTGCTAATTGAGTTCTTGCCCTGTGATTAAGGGCTGTACTAACAAATTAATAAATTGGCTTGGCTTGAATATCGGAGCAACCGGTTGTTATGGTTGTTGTGGTGGTTGTTCTCAGTTCGTCTACATACAGAGAACGGAGGTTGTCTGTCCTGAGGTTCAGGACAGATAGCCCACTTGACTGTGTGCTCCTGACGGTGTGCGCTCGTGTTCTTGACACAACCGTTCCCCTCAGCCACAAGCCTGGCTGTACGCCGTTCATATTCCTTTAATATAGATATTTAAGGAAATCAATTTGGTAAAAAATTATATATGTCTACTGAATAATTAATTACATATAAAACATTGGAGACTTTGTTATAATTATTTACTAATACAAATCCAACTATCGCCGCTTTCACACCTCATACGCTTTCAGATAACGTTAACAACAACGCTGTTCAACTTTCAACAGTTTACCAGAGTTTGAGGAAACATCTCTCGTAGCAGGACTGCACAAGCACCAACTGCTGCGTCTTGAGGGGGTGATAAGGACAGGGGCGATCCGTTACGCGCCGTGTCCCAGGCGCCAGAGCGAAACTCTACCATTCGTAAGGTTCTGCACACCACGGCCACGCTGACTGAAACCGAGAAATGCCGATATCTTCCATCAAGGTTTATTGATTCGTGTGTGTAGCAGCGTTATAGTATGCTGTAACTGCTTGTGGGGCTTTTGATGCGCTTTTGGTGTTTTGAGGGAATACAACGGGGGCAGGCTATTTTCTGGTTATGAAATAACCAGCTAAATTATATATTTTATTGCACACCACATATTTCAAACAAATGACCTATATTTTTGTTCAGAATCTCCGCCACGGCACCACATTATATATAAATATGAACCATATTCATAAGGAATAAAGAATAGAGAACCAGATCAATAGTTATTGTGTGGAATCTATTTCAATTATCTAAATTACTACACCACTGAGTGCGTGATCAGACGGAAGATAGTATGCTTTTAACTTGGGTTAAGTTCAAAGTAGGCCACCTAGAAACACTGTAAAACTACCTAGAAACACTGTATAAACACTTTTGGATGAAGAATTAGTAAGCTTGTGTTTAATTAGCATGCCTTCATGTGTGAACTAGGTAGCAAAAATACTCTAATACTCTCTTGGCTCTCTATCTGATCTATCTCTCCTGTGTGTGTGTGTGTGTGTGTGTGTGTGTGTGTGTGTGTGTGTGTGTGTGTGTGTGTGTGTATGTGTATGTGTGTATGCTCCCCTAGTGTGTGTGTGTGTGTGTGTTCCTCTAGTGTGTGTGTGTGTGTGTTCCCCTAGTGTGTGTGTGTGTGTGTTCCTCTAGTGTGTGTGTATGTTTCCCTAGTGTGTGTGTGTGTGTGCGTGTGTTCCCCTAGGCCTCGTTACCACGGCCCAGGAGTGACAGCCAGGACCCCGTTCATGGGGCTCTTTGTACCGCCAGTGACCCTCCCCCTACCGAAGGACCGTGACTTTGGAGAAGGGTGGAGGCGTTTAGTCTCGTTTTTAGGACTCAGAGCATTCAAGTCTACTAGAATTACCAATACGGAGGCTGCAGCCCGAAAGCAAGTGATGTAACTAGGAGGTGACCTAGCGGTCAAGGACGCTTAGGAGCGAGCTAGAGACCTGGGGTCTCTAGCTGGCTCCTAAGTGTCCTTGACCGCTACAGGAAGTGACTCACAAAACATGAACGAATGCACATTTTGTGACGCCTCGCCCCGTGGCCCGCTTGCCGCTTGAAAGATTTCGATTCTTCCCGGAGCTACACTTTACTGATCCAACAGGGATATCTGACATCAGACCAAACAAGTATGATTATGAGCGAAATACACATAAAGAAATGATCTCGTTAGGAGTGTGGCACGGGCCCCGTTTGACCCCAACTTTAAGCCCTTGTCCACGTGCCAGCTGTGCTCACACGCCTAAAGGCACACATCTCCTTCTCCGTCCCACCAGAAGTGGGGCACTGGACCGTCTGACTCGTCCTTCTAGGCCCACCAGAAGTGGGGCACTGGACCGTCTGACTCGTCCTTCTAGGCCCACCAGAAGTGGGGCACTGGACCGTCTGACTCGTCCTTCTAGGCCCACAGGAAGTGGGGCACTGGACCGTCTGACTCGTCCTTCTAGGCCCACAGGAAGTGGGGCACTGGACCGTCTGACTCGTCCTTCTAGGCCCACAGGAAGTGGGGCACTGGACCGTCTGACTCGTCCTTCTAGGCCCACAGGAAGTGGGGCACTGGTACCGTCTGACTCGTCCTTCTAGGCCCACAGGAAGTGGGGCACTGGACCGTCTGACTCGTCCTTCTAGGCCCACAGGAAGTGGGGCACTGGTACCGTCTGACTCGTCCTTCTAGGCCCACAGGAAGTGGGGCACTGGACCGTCTGACTTGTCCTTCTAGGCCCCCATAAGCACTGAGGTTTCATGGATCTGCTGACGACCTCCAGGAACCTGGAGCCACCAACTTGATTATCTTAAATGTCCTCGAGGCCCTCTTTCATAAAACACAGACAAGACCTCTTTATCGTCCTCGAGGCCCTTCTCCTGCCTACTGCTTAGGACCGTGACCGGGGCGTGGCCCCGTGGTAACACACACAGGAGGAGAGCAGGAGAGCACTCAGACAAAGAGAGAGTTGCGGACCAAAATACCCTTTTGTTGCTTCCTAGTTTACACATGATGACATGCTAAGGAAACACTGGCTAACTAATTGTTCATCCAAAAGTGTTAGTACAGTGTTCATGTTCTAGGAAGCTTACATTGAAAACGTAGGCCAATTTATGAGCTTACAATCTTTCGTCTCCTCACACACTCAATAGCATGGCTGCTAATTGAGATAATTGAAATAGATTCCACATTCGATCTTCATAAATGAAACAACGATTAATCGCTTATCTATTAAAGTCCTCACAAGTCCCCTCTCGAGGCTGTCCCAAGTCCCCACAAGTCCCCTCTCGAGGCTGTCCCAAGTCCCCACAAGTCCCCTCTCGAGGCTGTCCCAAGTCCCCACAAGTCCCCTCTCGAGGCTGTCCCAAGTCCCCACAAGTCCCCTCTCAAGGCTGTCCCAAGTCCCCTCTCGAGGCTGTCCCTAGTCCCCACAAGTCCCCTCTCAAGGCTGTCCCAAGTCCCCTCTCGAGGCTGTCCCAAGTCCCCACAAGTCCCCTCTCGATGCTGTCCCAAGTCCCCACAAGTCCCCTCTCAAGGCTGTCCCAAGTCCCCTCTTGAGGCTGTCCCAAGTCCCCACAAGTCCCCTCTCGAGGCTGTCCGGTAAATGGTCGAGAGCAACCACACATCTGGGCATCTGCTAGACGCTGACTTTTGAACGGAGCAGCACTGGGCTGCGACCGATGACGTTTCACCAATCCACAAGAACACAAGTACAGACAAGAACCCCGATTGTGAAAGGGCTCCTGACTACTATTACCGCTAAAATCAAATGCTTAACTGCTTAAAAGCCGTCTTAAATCGTTTAGTACACTAATAAGGGGATGAATCTTCATCTTGGTTTTTGTAAATTACACTTCCCATGGAACTGTAAGTGTTTGATCTGTTTTACATTGTAAACATTGAAGTACCGCATCACAGCGTCCGTTATGAATGTTGTGTTCATATAACGGTTTGTGTTCATGTGCAAACTACAGGACATTTTGCTTTGGCCACAGGCCGTGAACAAGAAGAGATATGCCTGTATGTGAACTTGCTTGGGGATTCTGAACAAAAGTGTAGCTTATTGTTCCAAATGTTTGTAGTCAGATATAATTTAGCTTATTTTATGACCAGAAAATGGCCTACCCCAAAGGTGCCTCAAAAGCGCCACGAGCAGTTAAAACATACTGTATCTAGAAACGTTGATCTCAACTCATATTTGGTTCATACACGTTGAGATTCAAAGTAGGGGTTTGCAGAAACGTACAAAGAGCTCCGTTTTCTTTCCGGCTCCTGTGTTGAGAAGGCAGCGTGTGCGGGACATCAAATCAAACCCTCCCATCGGCTAGAATGGAACATTCTTCCATTCTAGCCGATGGGGCAGAATTCAAAATGGAGCCACGAAGCAGAGACAAGTGTAATCTGAAACAGAAGAGCACATGCTGATGATAAACGGCTCGCCGCTATCAGCGCTGATTAGCCGCTTAATCCCACTGATGAGCGACGGAGGACATCTCCTCATTCCCACGCTCGCGCTCTGATCCGCCATCCAGACGGAAGGGGCTCTGCAGGAGGGGGAGAGCCGTCCCCACTATCATTTCATGCAGCCCAATTTCAGGTAGGCGTTAATGTGATTTATGGCGATTTTTTCGATTTTCATTCTGTAAAGCCAGGAGAGATGAAAATGAAAACGAGAAGGGGGTGGGGTGGTCTCCGAGGGGGACCAATAGGATTACATTTGACTGTCAAGAGATGATTGGATAAAGATTTGACAAGCTGTCTTCAGAAAGCATCTCCACAGATGAGTACCGAGCTAGGAGATCATACCTTTGTTTTTTCAGTTCCCTTTCAGAAGCGCCTCGCTCTGATCTTTGATCTGCCATCAATGTCTCTCTTGCCCTTCTTTTTTCGTCAAACTTGCCTAAAGTCCCCCAATGCACAAGCGACCCAATTCTCCCATTTCAAGTCTTAATAAGTCGTCAGTCATCAAAGGTAACCCAACGCGTGGAGGAGAAGCAGGTAGCACCAGCAGATACGATGCTTCCTACTTCTTAGTACAGGAGGTGTCACAGTGATGCGTGTGTGCGTTTGTGTATGTGTATGTGTATGTGTATGTGTGTATGTGTGTGTGTGTGTATGTGTGGTACTTGAAAGTACCAATTGTTTGCAAACGCTATTACCAAAGTCACTACACCTACATCTACTTCTCAAATGTATCTCTTTAAACTCATCTCTTGTTCTCGTTGTGTCATTAAGCACTTTATATTGCTGTCAAAAAACCCTCTATGAATAAAGTTTGATGGAAATGATTTTCACACAAAAATATTTTGAGGAGCAACACACACACACACACACACACACACACACACACACACTTGCGGCCTAAAGCATTTTTAAGGTACCAAATCAAACCCTGACCCAAATCTGGCAGCCCAGCCCTGACGCGCTGCAGGTCGGGGCTGTGGCAGGCGACAGCAGCATCTGCTGTGTGTTGCTTTTGTGTGTGCTTTAATCTGAGCAGGGTGGGTGGCTAAGATGATCTGTTTGTATACCCACTACGAACGGGTGGGTAGTGTGTGTGTGAGACTCTAAGCTGGTTATAGGGGCAGCTTCTTCTGTCTCTGCTGCCTTTCTGTCAATATGTGTATCGGTCTCTCTAGCCCTTTCAAACACACACACACACACACATAATGAGTGAGTGAGTGAGTGAGTGAGTGAGTGAGTGAGTGAGTGAGAGAGAGACAATGTGTTTTAAAAGTTGCAACTGTTTCAATAGGAGGAGGTTGCTGTGACCCTAGTCTTTAACAACATCCCTCTTCTCTTTCAATCTCTCTCTCAATTCAACATAAGGGCATTAGTGGCATGCAAATGGGAATTCCTTTGTATTGTTAAAGCAAACAATACAACAAAATTCCATAATTGTATCTGCTCGTGCACACACACACAGACACACACAGACACACACAGACACAGAGCACAACTTAATTTTCTCCTCTAACATTCAAGAAGACAGCCTATGATGAGGAGGGTCCATGGGTTTCTAACCTGAACCAGCTGGGGAAGAATTCATTTCAACCCCTCCCCTGGGAGCTGAACCCTCAACCCCAACAACCGCTGGAACTTCAAAAGAGAAGGAAAAAAGAACATCTCCCAGAATGCAACCTTTGAAGAGAAGGCACGCTGGATGAACCTCACATGTGAAGGGTTTAATTGCAGGCGAGCGACTGCCTCACTGTAGGACGCTGACCAAGGCCTGCCAGAGGGGGGGGGGGGGGGGGGGGGGGGGGGGGCAGAGGGGGGTGATCCTCACCTCACTGTAGGACGCTGACCAAGGCCTGCCAGAGGGGGGGCCAGAGGGGGGGCCGGAGGGGGGTGATCCTCACTGTAGGACGCTGACCAAGGCCTGCCAGAGGGGGGGGCCAGAGGGGGGTCCAGAGGGGGGGCCAGAGGGGGGTGATGCCTCTCTGTAGGACGCTGACCAACGCCTACCAACCTGGGGCCGGAGGGGGGGCCAGAGGGGGCTGATCCTCTCTGCTCTTCTTGGCCAGCTGATCCATGACTGTCATGGAGACTAGAAGGACAGCGTGCCTCTTAGCCTCCTCCCCATAGAGAGAAGCGTCTCTGGGGTACATGCCAACGCTGCCCGGGGCCATGAAGACACATCACGATGCCAATGAGGCTCAGGAGGCACTGTGTGTTTGTGGGGGGGGGGGGGTTGTACAGATTTACTTGGATACACTAGGGGTTGATAATTGCAACACACACACACACACACATGCATTTAAGACAGAGGCCTCAGCCATCAGGCGTATCTGATACATGATGAACAAATTAACGTGAAATCCCACGTAATTGAGATTTATAATCCATTAATAGCCCCTGCTAATCTTCCAGAAAATGTATGATACTGGCGTCATTAAGAGGATCATGTTAGCCAACAATATTCCAAAGAATTACAGTTTTGTACTAAAACTAAACCACCATGTTCCTTGGTGCTTTGATGCTCCCATTTGGGCGTTTGGGTGATGACAAGTTTACACAGAGAATGTCCGCTAAAGGACCATCCCCAAACATCCAATCAACTGATTGAATTACCTTTCAATACCATTTTAAAAGAATTTCCCCAAACAACATTTCAACAAAATCACCAAGTTTGACGGGAGAAGCTTTATTTATTCTGCTTGCATGTTACACACACACACACACACTTAGTTAATCTATTATGGATGATGGACATGGACAAGGCTGAACAAGGTTGCATCAGAGCTATGCATAATTTGATGTGTACCTAACACCCAGAAAAACACACACGCTAAATATATATATATATATATATATATATATATATATATATATATATATATATATATATATATATATATATATATATATATAATATATATCTATCCTACCTACACACATACACTAATGTATACACAACTTACAAATACATAACATATTCACATACACATAACGAATACACACACACATATACTGATGTGTAAACTGGTTTACACAATAATACACTGTGCATGCACACACACACACTAACATATGCGCACCATAGACCCACATCATTAGCGCCAACATTAACTTGGATTCCTTCGTTGAAAATGCTGAATTGCAAATGTTCCTGGATCATCATCATCTCTGAGAGATGCGGCTTTAAATTGCTTCTCGGGGATTAAAAACACTCAATTTGGACTGAAACAAAAGGATAGAAGATTGAGGTTGACGGAGGAGTAACAAGGGTAACATACAAGGAAGCTTACCTCAATGCTGCATTCACTCAGCTTCCCAGAAGTGAGTGATGCCTGAGTTCTGCTCAACGCACATGTGAAGGGTACACCTAGTGGTGCCCTGTGTTTTAGAGGCTGCACCACCAGCTCTGTGTTTTAGAGGCTGCACCACCAGCTCTGTGTTTTAGATGCTGCACCACCAGCCCTGTGTGTTTTAGAGGCTGCACCTCCAGCCCTGTGTGTTTTAGAGGCTGCACCACCAGCTCTGTGTTTTAGAGGTGAAGGCTGCACCCCCAGCCCTGTGTTTTAGAGGCTGCACCACCAGCTCTGTGTTTTAGAGGCTGCACCACCAGCCCTGTGTTTTAGAGGCTGCACCACCAGCTCTGTGTTTTAGAGGCTGCACCACCAGCTCTGTGTTTTAGAGGTGAAGGCTGCACCACCAGCTCTGTGTTTTAGATGCTGCACCACCAGCCCTGTGTGTTTTAGAGGCTGCACCACCAGCCCTGTGTTTTAGAGGCTGCACCACCAGCTCTGTGTTTTAGAGGCTGCACCACCAGCTCTGTGTTTTAGAGGCTGCACCACCAGCTCTGTGTTTTAGAGGTGAAGGCTGCACCCCCGGCCCTGTGTTTTAGAGGCTGCACCACCAGCTCTGTGTTTTAGAGGCTGCACCGCCAGTTATGTGTTTTAGAGGCTGCACCACCAGCCCTGTGTTTTAGAAGCTGCACCACCAGCTCTGTGTTTTAGAGGCTGCACCACCAGCTCTGTGTTTTAGAGGTGAAGGCTGCACCACCAGCCCTGTGTTTTAGAGGCTGCACCACCAGCCCTGTGTTTTAGAGGTGAAGGCTGCACCCCCAGCCCTGTGTTTTGGAGGATGCACCACCAGCTCTGTGTTTTAGAGGCTGCACCATCAGGTCTGTGGTTTAGAGGCTGCACCACCAGCTCTGTGTTTTAGAGGTGAAGGCTGCACCCCCAGCTCTGTGTTTTAGATGCTGCACCACCAGCTCTGTGTTTTAGAGGCTGCACCACCAGCCCTGTGTTTCAGAGGCTGCAACACCAGCTCTGTGTTTTAGAGGCTGCACCACCAGCCCTGTGTTTTAGAGGCTGCACCACCAGCTCTGTGTTATAGAGGCTGCACCACCAGCCCTGTGTTTTAGAGGCTGCACCACCAGCTCTGTGTTTTAGAGGCTGCACCACCAGCCCTGTGTTTTAGAGGCTGCACCACCAGCTCTGTGTTTTAGAGGCTGCACCACCAGCCCTGTGTTTTAGAGTTGAAGGCTGCACCCCAGCCCTGTGTTTTAGAGGCTGCACCACCAGCTCTGTGTTTTAGAGGCTGTACCACCAGCCCTGTGTTTTAGAGGCTGCACCACCAGCCCTGTGTTTTAGAGGTGTGAGTGTGTGTGTCTAGGTCCAGAGGCAGTATGTGAAACACTAATCAGTAGAAATTGCAATGTGGGTCATTGTTTAGTCTACGGTGGACACACGTGCGCACACACACACACACACACACACACACACACACACACACACACACACACACACACACACAATGTAAAATGTGCAACAGTGTTTGTGTGTTTTTGTGTGCGTGTGCTCTTGCTGGGGCTACAGAGGCCACTTTACCATTTGACTCTTTACCCAAGTCCCCCCACCACAGGTCACACACACACACACAGCGATGAGGTCATCACAGAAAGACCAACATCTCCAGGAAATTAAGCACACCTCAGATTTCAGCGAAAAACATTTGTAACATATCGTATGTGCGGCTTTGCACGACTCTGGCTCCTCTGGGTCCAGGACTCACACTGTTCCACCCAGCCATGTGTTTCCTGGTGAGACCTTTCCCTCCAGCTGGCTGCTCACATCAACATTTTTCACACTTTTATTTTTCATAATAAAACCCCAGCAATATAAACAGTGTGAAATCTATTTTTACAAAGTGACAGCTGTCAAGAAGTAGGTTCTGTGCTGACAGAGGGCTTCACTTCTTTCCCTGCCTTTGGTTCACAGCCCCCCCCCCCCCCCCCCCCTTGCAGTGACAGGGCTGGGAAACATGGCTCCATGTTTCCCAGCCCTGTCACTGAAGGCGAACACAGTGTCTGAACACATGGCTCCGGGCCATGTGTTCAGACACTGTGTTGACTCCATCTTGTTTTACACCACTGTTAAAGAGAAGCCATAAACATGCGAACCACATCATTGTGAGCGAATAGTGATCAGTAAAGTTAGTCATTGCTCACATTTCTGTCGAAGATGGGGGCCAAGCCAGTGAGTCCAGTGGTGTGTACCTCCCAGACTGCGGCAGAGGGGTGGGAGGGTGTGGACTTTACAAAGTGTCTTGTCACTTCTTTCTTCAGAACTAGCGGTTGATTGAGCGTGTGCGGAGGCCCTGGTCTAACATGCTGGAGCCATCGGGTCGGCCAGATGCAGGTGGGCTGTGGTCCGCATGTTGAAGAAAGGAGAGAGTATCAGCAGAGATTCTTTCAGACACGCTCAGAAACAGATCTCCCTTTCTTTGCACACCGCTGAATACTGCATTTGCAATATCTCGGCATAAACGACACCGCACCGCTTCCCTGCTTCACGACAAATACACATCTCTCTGGAATTGGGTTCAATGTGTGATCTTTATTCCGATTTGATCAAATCTCATGCCGTTGCGTTTTGTTCCTTTAATACCATTTGGAAAAGTTTTTTGAAAAAAAAAATATATATAGGTCGAACAATGTAGACTGTTGAAGTTATCAAGATAAATCCCATATGGAGTTCTCTAAAACCCTCTTCTTCATGACATGTCTATGACACCCTGTAGAATTTGTGCATACAGATCGTTTACCGTAAAGACTGTAATAACTTACTATGGTGAAGACCATAATAAATGGAGACATATTTCTACATGAGGAGTCATAAAGTGCACTACGGACGATGTTGATGTGGTAAAGAGACCTAAAACAACAGGAAAAGAATACAGGCGGTTGTTTGTGCAGTCTGAAAGCAACCAGGGGTGGGTGGAGAGGAGAGGATTATCAACAGAGATAATCTCTTTATTCACCCAAATCTGCATCGCCTCAACACTTAAAACCACTTCTGCACACGCTTGGAGCGACAGCACCCAGAGGCTGACAGACACACACACACGTAGAAGCACATATGCAAACACAGACACACACTCACTCACACTGTACACTTATAGACACACACACACACACACACACACACACAGACACGCTCACTCACACAAACACATATACTGGACACTTATTGCCACACACATATACAAACACGCTCACTCACACACACACACACACACACACACACACAACACATATACTGGACACTTATAGCCACACACACACACACACACACACACACACACACACACACACACATATACACACACCTCGCGGTGTCAGGGTTAAGTCCCTGATCCTGTTTGGTTGAATGAGATTATATTGTGTGATACTGGGTCATAGCATCACATAGTTAGTATAATTGTTTTTGAATCCCTACCAATCCCCCTGCAGAGACACACACACACACACACACACACACACACACACACACACACACACACACACACACACACACACACACAGAAAGAAAGAAAATTGAGAAAGAAAAAAAGTGCTTGACATTCTATTTCTCACATTCTCTCTTAATTTTCCTTCTTTTTCTCTGACTCATTTTAGTTCTCTGATATTATTGTTGTGACAATGACGCTGAATATATGAGGCCTCCACCAGTCTTCTAGTGAGTGATGAGCCGTGATGATTATCAAGCTCTGTAATGGGACTGCTGTGTTTTTACTTCATCCGACAGATCACATTACAGCAGGCCATGTTCAAACATACACACACATGGAACACATTACTGTGCGTGCGCACACACCACAATGCAGACAGTCTCTTTTGTACGGCTGTTGGCTCTTGATGAAAACCCACGTTCCTATTAACACTGTCAATTTTAAATGGCTTCAGAAACGATTTGCTACATCACACACACTTCAGCTGTTATATATGCAATCAAGTCTACAAGTCACGGAAAATCGTCGATAAGATTTCGAACAAAGCGAAGGGCAAACTCGTTTTCATATTGAAATTGGCATAAAATGTATTTTGAGTTTTGCGTTGTGTTGCGTCAGGCTGCACCGTGACTTCAGTAACTACAGGCGATCAGTGCGTGACGTGCAGCACAGAAACCACTATAACGTTATTTAGCATTCTGGTCTATACTGCAACACCAATCAACTCAAACTAAAACAGAGTAGACAAAATGATTAAGGCTATTTGTATCCACAATTTGTCAAACATACAACGCATATTGCTGTATGTAGACTATGCAGGCGTATCTGTATGTGTCGGCCATTGATTGAAATAGGCCTATAGGCCTCTGTTATTCAGGACATGCAACTTAAAACGTTATCCGGCACGGAGGAACGCCACAATGTATTTAACACATGGAAGATATTGGCAACCACTGAATATTGCGTACCACTGCTGCCCTCTCCTGGACATATGCCTCCAATACAGCCTTCTTGTATTTCTTACACGTCCTGCTCAATAAGAATTGTTGTATTTCAAGAAATGCCTCTACTCTTCATGTGTAGGCCTGTGTCGTTGTATATTGATCCATTTCATAAGGTTCTCTGTGAAGAATCGTACATGGTTCTAACTGCTAAAAGGCAGTAGGACCTTTTTATCAGTGAAGTGAAATCAGAAACAGAATCAGAAAGCTTTATTGCCAAGGAATTTGGAATTTGTCTTGGTGATGTAGGTGCACGTCACGTTCTCTATTACAGGTTAAACAGAACAAACAAAATAAGTATAAATATATGTATAAATATATACACACAATTTAGATTTGCAAGAGCAGATTAAGTACAGTGGCATGTAGAGCCAGGGGTGGGGTGTGGAGAGAGTCAGGGTGGTTTCCGGGCCTTGTTAATAAGGCTAGTGGCGGAGGGGGAAAAAAATGGTCCTTGTGATGAGAGGTTTTGGTCCTGATGGACCTCAGCCTCCTGCCAGAGGGGAGTGGCTCAAGGAGATTGTTGCCGGGGTGGGAGGGGTCAGCCACATTCTTTCCTGCACGCTTCAGAGTCCTGGTGGCGTAAAGGTCCTGGAGCGGCGGCAGATTGCAGCCAATCACCTTCTTAGCTGAGCGAATGATATGCTGCAGTCTGCCCTTGTCCTTGGCTGTGCTAGCAGCGTACCAGGTGGTGATGGAGGATATGAGGATGGACTCAATGATGGCTGTGTAGAAGTGCACCATCATTGTCTTTGGCAGGTTGAATTTCTTCAGCTGCCGCAGGAAGTACATCCTCTGTTGTGCTTTCTTGACGAGGGAGCTGATGCTCAGCTCCCACTTGAGGTCCTGGGAGATGATAGCTCCCAGGAAGCGGAAAGACTCCACAATGTTGATTGTGGAGCCAGAGAGGGTGATGGGGGCAGGGTTCTTCCTGAAGTCCACAACCATCTCCACTGTATTGAAGAGTCTTGAAGAAATCATCTTCAAGACACAAAAGGGTTCAATATATAACCCATCATCATCATCATCATCATTATCAGTAAAAACGTAACCATTTATACAAAACGGCGAACATTTGTAAAGGTGCTTTTTTTTTAGAAAATCCGAAGAATCCCAGGAAAGGTGAAATGCATAATACACTTAATGCACAAATGGTACAAAAACATCGTCAAATATTTATTTTTCGAAAGCACACCATACAAGTGTTGAAGGTGCTGCAGGTACGGCTTAAGAGCTGCGCGTAATTAGTTCGAAATGCCACAGCCTTCCGCCCGCTACTAGTGAGTGAAACGCGCTGTGAGCGAAACAGTTCCTGTAGCTGACTGCGCATGCCCCTGTACGAGACGATTTCGACTGAAGATAGCTCCAAGCTCATTTCTGACCAATCAGACATCTCTTCCCTGATTGGTTTGGGGACTCCATCTTGCCTGTCAATCACAGGGGCGTGAAGGCAACACTGCTCAATGGCGGAGAAACGGGGGGAGGGGGGCAGAGGAGGGGACATTTCTTGGGTCGTATAGTTTCAAATTCGTTACTCTCTTGCTCTTTTCTGCTCTCTCTCCCTCTCTTTACAACTCCAGAATCCTACATACAGAACCGTTAAATAAAGATATAAATACATTTACCAATCACTTAATTATTATTAGAAATAAATACATTGTGTGCCAAAATGAGCAAATGCATTAACCATCAACTGATTGCATTAAAGCAAAACCTCAGTGTGTGTTGTAGAGTTTTGGCCTCATCTGGTTAATTCTACAAGAGATATTGTATTGCTTCTGGTGAATCCATTGTAGAAGACACAATCCCTCGCTGCCCATATTCATTTTCACAGGCTGAAAAATAATACTCGTCATGGGTTCCTGAAAAGAATAACAAGGAGAGAGCATATGCCATGTATAATTGCATTTTGACAACAGAAGCTACCTCATTTATAGAGTGCAGACGTCGTGTGTTCTCTCAAGCTGCTTTCCTCTGATCATATGGACTGTCTGGAAGACGGGTCAAACTTGAGTAAGTGTGTGCAATGTGCAAGATAAGCTTTCAAGTTCATTGGCAGACAAACTTCCTTCCAGTAAAGCTTATTAAATCCTTGCCGATTACTTCAAGCTCAAAAACATGATGAAAAGGAAGAAACAACAGGATCAGTTACTGCAAATGAATCGGCCAGGGTTCACTGAATAGACCGATTTTGGAGTGGTCTCCTCTTTGCTCTCTGAAATATGTAACATATTCATTGTACACTCATGATAGTCCTTTTTTAAATGAAAAGGCATACGGTTAAGGGCCAGCAGAGGGAGTGAGTGAGTGCAATCGAGTAGACCTATTAGCCTTTTTATGTCAGTGACTGGTGAATATGGCAAATACTACCTGCATGTCTTGACAGCAAACGTTTTTGATTTCCTCAAAAAGGTTGAGGAAATCATTTTCAAGGGATTCTGATTAACATTGTTTCTAAACCAAAAAAAGTGAATGTGGAATGTGTTGTTGAAAGGTTGAGTCAAACATTTTGTAAAGGTGCTAAACTGTGCATTGTTTATTGATAAAGTGTTGTCTGTCTATATTTCTCTATGTGTTTTACTTGTCCCTGAGGATTATTCATAATTAAAGAATAAGAAAGAGTAGTTTGATATCTTATTACCATTATGTAGCTATCTTTTGAAATGGGGGTAAGAAATTACAATATATCCCGCAGGAGATCATGAGAAACATGACCAAGTAGCCACTGCAACCACCAAATATGTGGTCGTTATAATCTTCAAAATGGTAATTGTAGGAGCCAATTCCCTTTGTTTTTATTTAGTTGTAATTTGTAGTAGTATGTATGTATGTATGTATGTATGTATGTATGTATGTATGTATGTATGTATGTATGTATGTATGTATGTATGTATGTATGTATGTGTGTGTGTGTGTGTGTGTGTGTGTGTGTGTGTGTGTGTGTGTGTGTGTGTGTGTGTGTGTGTGTGTGTGTGTGTGTGTGTGTGTGTGTGTGTGTGTGTGTGTGTGTGTGTGTGTGTGTGTGTTCCCCCTACAGGGCAAGTTGTCCTTAAAAGGAAAGGACCCGAGGCCTAGTTCAGCTGGAAAAGCACACTGTCTTTATACCTTGCTAGTCTTGCCGTTTTTTGTTTTCCCTTTGTATTACACTAATCCCTACTTTCGTTATTTGGATAAGTCAGTTAAAGATTCAATCGTTAATAAATGAAGATATTTTATTTAAATTTTATCTGGACATTCATTCTTTCGCAAGACAACAAGCGTCTACTATTGCACATACCCAGCCAACCCAAGAGTGAGCGACACGAAAGGACAATGGACGTCGTAGTCACTACAGTAATCTTACCATGATAGCAAAGGATACATACATACATACATACATACATACATACATACATACATACATACATACATACATACATACATACATACATACATACATACATACATACATACATGAGTGCAAAGGTGTGGGTGTCCCTTCACCGGGGAAGGTGGTTATTGCACTTGGTGACCCATTATTGCAGCAGTTGTAACAGTTGCTCATGATTGTAGAAGTTGTAAACATCATACAAGAAATACACAAATGGTATCGGCGATACCAGCCTGGTTTTTACTTGGGATCGGCTCGGAAAGGAAATAAGTGGTATCGCACATCACTACTGAAAGGAAAGGAGATAATGCCGTCCCACAATTCCTCGCGCAGCAACATCTAAAGCGACGCGCCATTCGGCCGTTAACGAAACCCAACGATCAACATGACCGACGCTTATCTTAATGCAGTTATACTAGTGGAGATTCACGTGGATGAATAGGAGTGGACAGGAGGTTTACAGCGAGCAACCATTCTCCATGCGACATCCATTCGTTTCTCTCCGTTTTGCAACTGGTAGCCTGCATTCCTTTTTAACAGTTAAATCCCGACCTTGGACATGAAGTGATAGTTACAACGGGTTGTAAACCACGTTTATGCAGGCTGCATGAAACACCACGGTATGAACGCACGGCTTTCAGTAGTCCCTCTTCGGAACATTGTAGTTTCACCACGGCAGACGCACGTCCATAACATCAGCAGGCAGCCCACTGTCCACACATCTGTCCCCCACTCCTATAAGATGGACAGGGTTCCTCCATATAGATACTTATGTCAATAGAAAACGGGGCCCTTTGAATGACAGCCTACTTCAGTAATGCTCAACTGGTGAGGGCATTTTAAGTGGGTGGCAGAGCATATGCCAAACCATCATCTTTAGAAAGAAGCCCATGAATTAACTGATGTTTCAATGTAAATTCATGTTTCAATTGTTATTAAACTATTTCATTGAGTTGAACCCCGATTGTTGCAGCTTTTTGTTTGCTCCATGATTTTGAAGGCATTTCTGATTACTGCAATATTGGTAAATACATACTGTATTAATGTTTCGGCCGTGACTTAATGATTAATGACACATTCGGGTCCTGAAGCTAGACCAGTGGAGAACCACTGGCCTACTGGATTTTGGAGAAATAATTCAACTTTCCCTTCCTTTTCGTTTGTCCAGCATTTTATAGCATCCATCGATATATTTATGTGGACACACCGAAAGACATACAGCAGTCATTTGTATCGCCCGATATAATTTGGACACCTTTATAATGTAACAGAGTGACAGCACAGAGACGGAGCTGTGGTGTTCTGAAGTTCATCGCACCTCAGTCCAGCGGACTGCCGCTCACACTCTCTCGGTGATTAACTCTGACCCTGCAGCGTCTGGACTTCTGCAGGTCATCACTCATGATGTCCTGGCTTCTGGAAGTTTAAAAGGTTAACTCTTGCCCTCACCGGAAAAACCCGGAAGCCAAACACTTGCTCACTCTGTCTGTCATGTCTGTCTGTCCCTAGGTCAACACAGCGAGGGCATTGCAAGGTGATCAGACATTGGCATGGACCTTGAGCTTGTCTGAGGCTACAGGGCCAACTAAACTAGGGTCAAACTAGGGTCAACTGAGATGAGAACACCAACGTCCTCAATCCAGTCAATCTTCTATGTGACAAGTTGTATATCATGATGTAGTTGTATTATTTAACCAGGTTATAGGCTCATTAAACATATTTTACAAGAGGCCCGGCGTAGACAGCAGCAGCATACAATGTAACTAAATCACACATACAGTAAAGCCCATAAAGCACCACAGAAGACATTATTTTACACATTGAATCTGGCAGAGGACGAACGACCTCCAAGGGTTATTTTGAACTGCATCAGTTTCCACCACAGCTCTAACCATAGATTTACACCATGTCAGAGTCAAGCTCCCCTCAGTCTCCTCTTGCTGTGAAGCTCATTCCACCATGAGGCCTGTTACAAAACTCTGTCCTCACCTTAGGGACAGTCAAAACAATGCCTTTAGACCGTGGTCCCTTCGTGCCCTTAGGCCATCTCAGAGTGCACAAGGAATACGGAAGCTGTACCCCAGAATGGCCTGGTAAATAAGCTAACCTCTGTCTTCAGTCCTAATGAGGGCCACTCAGAGGACAGCGCGGAGACAGGCTTTGGACCTGGTAATCTCAGCCTCTGCCTCTGCCTCACGGTGCAGTGTCCCTCATGCAGAGAGACCTGGTGACCTCACGGTGCAGTGTCCCTCATACAGAGAGACCTGGTAACCTCACGGTGCAGTGTCCCTCATACAGAGAGACCTGGTGACCTCACGGTGCAGTGTCCCTCATACAGAGAGACCTGGTGACCTCACGGTGCAGTGTCCCTCATACAGAGAGACCTGGTGACCTCACGGTGCAGTGTCCCTCATGCAGAGAGACCTGGTGACCTCACGGTGCAGTGTCCCTCATACAGAGAGACCTGGTGACCTCACGGTGCAGTGTCCCACATACAGAGAGACCTGGTGACCTCACGGTGCAGTGTCCCACATACAGAGAGACCTGGTGCTACAGCGGTACAACACTGCAGCACACAGAAGAATTGACATCTGCATAAAAATGTAGAATGAGCATTTAAAATGTTTCCCAACATTGTTAATATAGCTGGTGAACAACAAGGGCCTGAGCGTTGAGGGAGCCCTTCAGGATAGCTAAAGACTGGTCAGCCGCTTCTACACCAAGAAGCTGTTGGAAAGCCTTAACAGCTGGGCATGACACCTAGATCCACTGTATCCAAGGCCTTGGACAAGGATTTACATTACGTTTATATACACACACACGTATATGCAGACAGACAGACAGACAGACAGACACATACGTATACAGATATATACATACATACATACATACATACATACATATATGTATACATACAGTATCTCACAAAAGTGAGTACACCCCTCACATTTATATAAATATTTGAGTATATATTTTCCTGTGACAACACTGAAGATATGACACTTTGCTACAATGTAAAGTAGTGAGTGTACAGCTTGTATAACAGTGTAAATTTGCTGTCCCCTCAAAATAACTCGACATACAAGCCATTAATGTCTAAACCGCTGGCAACAAAAGTGAGTACACCCCTAAGTAAAAATGTCCAAATTTGGCCCAAAGTGTCAATATTTTGTGTGGCCACCATCATTTTCCATGTTGGAATACTGCCCTGTGGCCCAGTCTCCGAAGGGAGGGGACCATGCTCTGCTTCAGTATGTCACAGTACATGTTGGCATTCGTGGTTCCCTCAATGAACTGTAGCTCCCCAGTGCCGGCAGCACTCATGCAGCCCCAGACCATGACACTCCCTCGCTTGACTGTAGGCAAGACACACTTGTCTTTGTACTCACCTGGTTGCCGCCACACACGCTTGACACCATCTGATCCAAATACATTTATCTTGGTCTCATCAGACCACAGGGGATGGTTCCAGCAATCCATGTCCTTAGTCTGTTTGTCTTCAGCAAACTGTCTGACCCCCCACCCCTTCAACCTCTGCAGCAATGCTGGCAGCACTCATACGTCTATTTCCCAAAGACAACCTCTGGATATGACGCTGAGCACGTGCACTCAACTTCTTTGGTCGACCATGGCGAGGCCTGTTCTGAGTGGAACCTGTCCTGTTAAACCGCTGTATGGTCTTGGCCACCGTGCTGCAGCTCAGTTTCAGGGTCTTGGCAATCTTCTTATGGCCCAGGCCATCTTTATGTAGAGCAACAATTCTTTTTTTTCAGATCCTCAGAGAGTTCTTTGCCATGAGGTGCCATGTTGAACATCCAGTGACCAGTATGATGGAGAGTGAGAGCGATTACACCAAATTTAACACACCTGCTCCCCATTCACACCTGAGACCTTGTAACACTAACGAGTCACATGACACCGGGGAGGGAAAATGGCTAATTGGGCCCAATTGGGACATTTTCACTTAGGGGTGTACTCACTTTTGTTGCCAGCGGTTTAGGCATTAATGGCTGTGTGTTGAGTTATTTTGAGGGGACAGCAAATGTACACTATTATACAAGCTGTACACTCACTACTTTACATTGTAGCAAAGTGTCATTTCTTCAGTGTTGTCACATGCAAAGATATACTCAAATATTTACAAAATTGTGAGGGGTGTACTCACTTTTGAGATACTATGTATACATACATACTGTATATGTATACATATATATATATACATACATATACATATTTCTACATATACATACATACATACATATATATACATACATATATATATATATATATATACATATATATGTATACATACATACATATATATACACACACACACACTTTCATTTCATATTTCAACCTCAGATAACCCATTGTCACTTTATGTAAAACAAACACCAGTTAATTAAAAACGATTTGAACGAATACATATGCTAGAACTTGCCAGTAGATTGGCTCTGTGAAGAAAGGAAAACCAAGTTGTTTCACGGTCTTTATTTAGGAGGCACTTGACGCTTCACAATTCACACAAACAAAACAGAAGTGAAAAAAAGATGTATTCACAATATATCATTATGTTCAGGTCTCCTTTATACAGCAGATAAAACACTGCAAAGCCACCCCACCGGTGTTAAACAGTGAGCTGCTTAGTACTAACCCCTTGTTCTAGCACATAGCCTGAGGATGTCTTTATGCAGCAACAAGCTCTGAACCCCGGGGTCTTCAGGATGTCAACGCATAGTGGTGGGGGGGGGGGTCACACAGTATGCAGTTAGGACTCTATGGTGGCCCCTGCAGTATGGCGACAATATACAGGCGGAAATTATTGGTGGAGCCAGAGAGGGGGAGGGGGGGCTATGCAAGCAAGGTAAGCCAGCTAACATATGCACTACATAATATGTGTCAAGCGCCAACAGTGCTAACGTGAAGGAATGAGGGATGAGGAGACGGACGGGGTATTGGAAGGTGTGTATTGTGGTTGTTCTGCTCCCTTTAAGTGCTCTTGTCCTTAAAGTAGGTGAGCTCGATGTGTTTGCAGAAGGCCAGCAGGTTGCTGCACCTCTTGACCCTTTCGGCCAGCTCACTGCTGGTCAGCTGCGTGGTCAGGATGGTGAAGAGATGGCCGAACACCAGCGCATCCAACTCTGTGGGGCTGACACACACACACACACACACACACACACACACACACACACACACACACACACACACACACACACACACACACACACACACACACACACACACACACACACACACACACACACACACACACACACACACACACACACACACACACACACGTTTTTCTTCTGCAAAATAATAACTACTTCTGGGGGGAGACTCCCACTTTCTTAAGACACGCCCCCTTTTCCAGAGAGCTGCTGGTCTTCAAGCCAGCGAGACAACATCCTGGCAGGAAGCATATTTCCCATGACAACATGGATCTTACATCTCCATTTGTGAGACCAACTCATCGCTAATTGGTCGAGCATGGAACAGATATCCAGTGACAGCCTTTTGTTTTGTTTTCAACGCCAGATGCGCAAATGCATCCAGCAAAGTTAAAAGACTATTTCCATTTGGTTGCGATACACCAACCACTTTTCAGCATTACTTTTGATACATTTTCGAACATGTTTGCCATGGAGCAGGATGAAAGACTCACCAACAAGGTAAGTCGTCTCCTGGTCCACGAGTAGAGTGACAATAGAGCAGAGCCGTTACTAGCCCCAAGGAGCCTTTTGCTCAATTACTCCAGCTCCACTCATTGCTTGCATGATGATTCCCTTGTCGGTTCATGTTTGAAACGGTAATTATTTTACGCACTTCTTTTACAAGAGACCCCTGACGGCAGATGTACATTTGGGGTCGATAGAGCAATACTGCCGCCTTGTTTACACGCCAGCCTCTTCATCATTAGGCCGCTTTGTCAGGTTTTTACGGAAAATAACATATCCAAATTCAACAGAGTATATCTCCACAACTACAAGGGCTATAATATGTCATCTAATCTGGTTACCAAAAGGAATAGGACACCTGTGAGACTGTTGTGCAAGTGAAATAAGCAACGTGGCTACTGGGTCAGAGTGAAGGAAGCTTGAACAAAGAGCATAAATGGAAGGTTTGATTTCTGCATGAAATAAATGTTTTTGAGGGAGTACGACCTACTGCGGTATCAGTGGATTTCACTGTAGGGCATTGGCACGACATCTAATGGGTACCAGTAAGTCCAGAAAAGAAGATTTTAGCAGAGAAGGTTTTAGTGGAGTCTCCAAATCCAATGCAAAAATGATCAACGTGATGAGACACAAATAGGTGATTTCCTGAGAACCTATTGTTACATTTGACCCTTATATCAAAAGGTCAGGTCAAATAGTATTGAATGACACCAAGCCAAACTATCCCAACTGCACCACTGGGCCACCAGCTGACAATAAAGGCCCTGTGTTCTAACTGAAGGCAGGGTTTCCCCTATACGCACCTAGCACACAAATGAGGCCGAGTTTCCACAGCTATTTGTAGGGAATCATAAAAGACATCCATCGTCAAAATGTGACAGGATAGAGCAACCAATCACGTTTAGGGACTCAGTGACCAAACACACTCAGGTATACAATGGCCATGGCTGGCTCCGCCCACTTTGTGCCAAAAAGAAAACCACCCACGGGAACAGAACAGACTTCGGAGCGAGCAGGAAAACACATTGCGAGCACGGGAGCATATACAGCGTTTTAGACGCAGGGGCGTAAGTTGCGTGCTACTTAACTTTATGTAAACGCTCAATTTATAATTTTCCCCTTGCGGTTATATTATTGCTCTCGCGGGCAAGAAAATACTGTGTGCAAGTTCAGCAAAAGTCCTCACAATAATAATGTGTGTGCATGGATGTGTTAGTTTTGCGCTCGCGGTTATTGGCAGTGAACCGACACCATAAAAGAGAGAGAGAATGTAGGTGAGCGAGAGACAATACATACTGTTTGTTGAAGAAGTAAGGCTGAGTTCCCAGCCTCTGGGAGAGCGCTTGACAACACTGGCTCACATCCTCGTACACCTAAAGATACCATATAATATAATGGCACCATATGCTATCACATCCATGGTTAGTGACAGTTATGTAGAAGGGACAGTCAATGCATCACAGCACCACAACGCACAGTGTAATCTGTATGGACTTGAAACAAAGAACTGATATATTTTAACTAAACAAAAACACACGTAATACTCCAACCTGTTCCATGGTCTTTCCTCCCCAGCCAATAGCCTTCATCTTCCTGCGGACATCCCACTGCTTCTGATAGGCCAGAATGTGGTTCAGTGGCCACGAATACGGACTGCTGTATCTGGGACGAGAGATCTACACGGCAGACCAGGCCATAGAGTAAGCCCATTTATACATACACATACAATCAGAGAAAATAAGTGATGTTCAGAATACTTCAAATGGACAAACAGCATGCTCACACACACACACACACACACACACACACACACACACACACACACACACACACACACACACACACACACACACACACACACACACACACACACACACACACACACACACACACACACACACACACACACACACACACACACGTCTCACCTCAGCAGCTGTAGAATCATCACACCACTGGACGTACAACTGTAAAATAAGAGTTAACCGAGAGTTTAAAACATTGGATGAGATTTCAATACAATTTATTATAATTTAGGTTGTGCGCGCGTATATTCATTGGACATGGGTCATAGGATGCAGCGCCACCACTGGATAACTGGCGCCACTGCTATTTTGTTTTACATTACAAATGTTTTACACCCCAAATGCTATTTAATTTATAAAAAATATATATCATAGCCTGGTGCCACCTACTGCACCCCCCTCAATTGATACATTGTCATTGGAGAAATATTGTGGGACAATACTGACAGCAAATTAGTGTTCTGCTATTAAAGACAAAAAAACACATGATAGAAAGTAGCCTGCATATTTCATTGTGTAGAACAGAAGCACATTCTATCTATCTATCCATCACAGTGCATGTGCACGAGCACATCATCAACGTGCACACGCACAGAACCGTGCACACACACCTCAGCTTGTAAACAAATTGTAGGGGAAACAACGAAGTCTAAGTGTTCACAGGCTTTGTGTTTGCGTGGGTGTGCATGTGTGTGCGTACCTCTGCAGTAAGCAACATGTTATGGACCAGCTCCATGTACGCTTTCATCTCCGCTCTCTGAACATCATCAAGGCCGTCGCTGAGAGAATGGCCCTGAGAACACACAGTCACACACTGAGACCACGTCCACACTGAGACCATGTCCACACTGAGACCATGTCCACACTGAGACCACGTCCACACTGAGACCACGTCCACACTGAGACCACGTCCACATGCAACACTTAGACCACACTGAGACCATGTCCACACTGCACCGGATTCATCTTTAAAGCACTTTCCTTTTCTACGTGCACACTAAAACAACCTCAGCCGGTACAGTGTTTTGGGCGTATGGGAATGTGCTTCACACGCCTCTGCACACGACCAACCAACTACCTTTGTGAAGTTTGACATTTGATTACGAACATTTTAATATTCAACAGAATTCGCTGCAGGGTTCTGCCCAGGATCTTTTAACAAGGTGGTGCAGATGCTGCCACCCCTTCACACAACGCAGTCGGTGGGGGGGGGGGGGGGGATATTTATTTAAATGTTAATTATTTTCCTTTTCTGGCAATCCATCATCCAGAATAGTGTGTGTGTGTGTGTGTGTGTGTGTGTGTGTGTGTGTGTGTGTGTGTGTGTGTGTGTGTGTGTGTGTGTGTGTGTGTGTGTGTGTGTGTGTTCTTAGCGCGCTACTTAGCGTGCTCAATTTAAATTGGAACATTTCCACTATCATAAGGTTTGGACTTTTTCTGTTTGTTACCTTGGCTTTAGTAAACTGGACAATGGGTCCCAGTTCAGACACCACCTGGTTCCCCACATGCACAAATGGAACCTTACCTATAGGGTGAGGGAGACAGAGAAGAAGGGAGATAGCACGCTCACATCAACATTCATATATACAGATCCACTAGTTTGGTTTGGTTTTGTGATATCCTTAATTTTCCAATGAAAAAAAGCAAGTAGAGGTTCACTAACCAGAGGGGGACATATACTCTGCATTGGCCTTGCAGGCAACTTGGACTGGAAGGCCACACATCCTCAGGTAGGTCTGCAGAGCAGATATGGGATTTAACAAATAACTCCGTAGACATTGTGGTCTTGGGTCATTCAGAACATTTACATGCACAGTAATAAACCAGTGTTAATATGGTTCAGCAATCAGCTAATTTATGAACAGCCATGTAAACACCTTGGGTGGGTTAAGTAACTCAATGAATTCCCCTAAGCATAGCATAATGCAGTTAAGACACCTAGATACCTCGAACATCATTCAATATACTTCAGATGTTCACTTCACATCCACCGGGAACCGCTAATTTACCAGATATGTAAAAAGCGTGTTCAGTGCTATCACATTGTTGACCTGCGATGGCTAACTGTTCAGCACACTTTTGGGCCGGGAAGGAGACATCTTTGTGTCATATGGACATGAGAACGGAGAAAACGCTCAATTTATAAGTGTGGGCACTCTTGTTTGACCTGTTTTCATGTGCAGAATTTGTGTTTGACTTACTTAAATGCAACACTTTTAATAAAAACTGGAATCAAATAGTGCTTGGGGTCATGTTGACGTCTACACAAATTCCATAAATTGAAACGTGTTTCTCAAAAAACGCTTCCAAATAAAGAACATCTAATTCAAATAGGCTTACATATTATTAGCATCGCCCAGCCAGACCATATTCACCTTGCTCATATCGCTCTGCAAAACCAGAGGTGAGCTACGTGAGGCTAACAAGTTATTGCATCGGTATTCAACTAAAAGGGAGAAGAAGTCTTACCTGAACTGCCAGTGATGAGGCACAATCCGAAAGCAGGATTTGATCATCTGAAGGAATAAATGGATACATGATTAATGTAAAAGAGATGCTTCCATGGTCATGGAGCACACACACACACACACACACACACACACACACACACACACACTACACACACTACACACACTACACACACTACACACACTACACACACTACACACACTACACACACTACACACACTACACACACTACCCTTCAGCGGTTGGTACAGAGTGGCATTCTCCGGCCAGGGCTCAGCAGCTGCAAAACAACAGAAACCTTCTGATCACAGCAGTTAGCCAAATAGTGCAACGACCGTCGTCTCAGGCACACCGCAATACATTTCGCTGGTGATCATGTCGTTATGTTGGCACATGATCATGTATGTCCCCTGTTTTATCTTCCGAGTGATTCAACATAATCGCCCTTAAACGTTTTAGCATACAATGTGTTCACTAGAGTGAGCTAGCGGTGGTCACTGGCTAACATGGTCGGCTGTCGGGCAACACAATATGGAATGAATGACATTAAATCCATTCCCTACCTGCTATCTGGGACACGAAGGCTTCGGCAGCGAGGGACATGACAATAGCCTTATACTATTAAATGACAACCGAACAAAACAGGGTAACTATTGCTTGGTTTTTCACAAGGTTACATCTAACATGCAACAGCTGCTAGCCACCATTTGGTCCGCGGCCATAGAGCTCCGTGCAGTTCACGTTCGTGTTACACGTTCGTTCCGTTTTACGCAAAGCATTGGTTCAAATGTGAAACGCGAAACTACAACTGGTTAGACAAATCTCATTTCGTCGTGACCGTAAAACTTTTAATAACGTTTTCAAATACTCTATTGTAACTTATATTCAGTCTCAAATGGAAAATAACGTGTTACATTCTGCAATCTGGTTTAGTCAAGATGCAAGGCATCAAAGACAGACTAGAAATCGACATAATGTCTAGGCTACAAATGCTGGATTTATGTGTTCTCCATGTAACGTTTTCTGCAATAATGTGACGGACGGCTTTAAGTATTTAAGCTACGCCTCAACTCACACGACACAGTGCAGATCCGGAGACGAAGCCCGTTTGCTCTCCTTGTCTGAGCTGCCCCTCTGGCAAACAACATAATAGGCTACTAATAATAATACTAGGCTCCCACTAAGCCTACTACTACTACTACTACTACTACAACAACGACTACTTCTACTATTACTACTATTACTACAACTACTTCTACTAGGCTGCTACTACTCATATTGCTGCTACTACTAATTATAAAACCATAGGGCATAATATGCAATACACATCTAATCTTATATGGGCCTACTGGCTGTTATTCCACGTCCTACCTCGTGGGGTCAGCATTCTCAGTTGTATATAGGCCCACATTTTCTCTTTATCAGTAAAGAGTGAACCTTAGCCAATTACATTCTCCCACGGGATAAATTCACCCGTCAACTCCGATTTTCTGAATACACGTTGTAGGCCCATGTTGCCATTTAAAACCTTGAGTCCTAATTTCCCATTCAGCAATCTGGTATTCGACAAGATATTTACAAAAGTGTAAAACAGCTGCTGAAAGCTGTTTACTGCTTCGGCTCTACCAATAAGGAAGACTTGTGGGCTCCTATCGGTCATTGTCAACCTTGGCCTGCTGTGTGTTTCCTATTCGAGGCTCAGACCCACCGAGCTTAGTCTCCACCGGAAATCACTAATGAACAGCCTTTGCTCACCCCCATCCCAGCTCTGCTCGAGAATTACCAACCCGAGAGCCCGATGATAATGAATAATGATGTCCTTCCCAAATATGTTGATCAGCTCAGTTACTGTTCAGCCAAAATTTAAAACACATATTTAGAAAAACAAGATAAATGTTGAATTGGCAGGCTCTTGGCTCATTTGTTTGTTACGAGTTGAACGATCAAATCATATCGTACTTTTAGGTGACATCATTAGTCCTATTATAACTGTTTAAATGGTAGGCCTATGGCATACACCAATTGCATTTATTACGAATCCCTACCATCATCCCTCTTTCCTGGAGACAACTGAGAGGTAAAACAAACGATTATCTCGATTTCAGGCTACAATATAGATTGTCTTCCCCCGGGACATAGTTATTTCTGTCTTTAGGCCTTTACATTAGTGTTAAACAATATATCTCTATTAAGACATCATCTAGGCATGGGCACCCGTCAGGACTGTTTGTCTTGGCTCGAAAGAAGCGTTTGGTGCTCTGATAGATACCCAGCGTGATTGAGTGGTTCATCCAGATGTATACGCAACCAAATATGTGTTGGTAATAAATTCCACCAATCATAAATCAAGAACAGTGGATTCTATGTCACATCTGCTACCGGTGCCCCGCTGAAAACGTGCCCATCCTCCTCCCTTATCGCGGGGACATAAATCTTGTTAGTGCGTGATGGTGTGTGTGTCTGTGTGTATCTGTGTGTGTCTGTGTGCGCGAGAGACAGAAACGAAAGGGTCGAAAGAGACAAATCCAATGGAAAGAGTCACTGTCAATCACGGGCCGTAAGCATGAGATATTTCACTGTCATGGGACAATGGGAACGTTTATTTGTTTATTGTTACAAATGTCTAAATATAAAACAATCAATTTATGAAAAAAAGAACACATCAACAAAGATAATAATTGCTACAAAGAATAAAATACAATTCGAAATATGAAAAAAAAGGCTCATGGCATGATAGGCTGTGATAATAATTATAATAATGTTAATAATAATAATAATAATAGCATATCAATCTGGAATAACAAAAATCCGAAAGCAACATAATTTCAATTTCATAACAGTATTTGTTTGACCACTCTATGTTTAAAAATAAAGATTAAAAAAAATCTTTTGACCCTGTAACCCTGAGTAGTATTTCAAAAATCGGTCAGTGCAGAAAACATATTTTTATGAACCTCATTTTGAGGTTGTCCAAGTGTGTGGGGACAAAATCATTATCTAGACGAGGCATCCCGTCCATTTACATTAGAAAGGAAAATTAGGAAGGTGGCCCTTATGAACTTCATCAGGTAGCCGAGTTAGGTTGGTGTTTTCTTCACTTTTTAATTGATCATGTCTTTTTAAATGTGAGAATTTTGCACGACATGGCTACATCCTGACTTGTATTTAGGCCTACTGTACGAAAAGGAATACGCTTGACCAACGTTGTACCAATTATTTGTCTATAGTAAACACAATTAATAGGCCTAAGTGTCACTATTTTCTACATCACAATATAGCCTACATTTTGAACAATAAACATTTAAGCATAAATTCGCCTATTTTGTCGATGAGCCTTACAGCCGCAGAGGTTCGTAGGTTATTTGGTATTTGGTACTGAGTATACGTTTACTTGTATTTAACCTGCTTATGGGAACATCTTTTAGGACTACAAATGTGCATGGAAATAACTCTGTTAATTATTTCAGTAAAGTAAAAACCCTGTTTGTGTACCCTGTAAAAAGAAACCCTGTTTTCTCCAAACGCGTAATTGCCCTTCCCTCGGAGTGTGAGCGAGTTGGACAAGTCTGACATGGGCCGCACGCAGCTTTCTTCTCCATCACCGCCAAATGTTTTACATGCACTTTAAAGCACATTGCGAGGCAACACGGACTACAACTTCGTGGTTACCACTGCATCCTGCCGACACTCCCAACCTCTGCTTGGATGTTTAGACTGCTACCCCTTCCTTTGCGCTGTGACTGTTGTTGTTGTTGTCGTCCGTGGGTTTCTTGTTCTTGTTCTTTCCTTTGGTGTTAGGAAGTTTGTTGTCCTTCTTCCACCGCATGCGACGGTTCTGGAACCACACCTTTACCTGTCGCTCGGACAAACACAGCAGGTGGGCCACCTCGACTCTTCGGCGGCGCGTGAGGTAGCGGCTGAAGTGAAATTCCTTTTCGAGCTCCAGAACCTGTTGGCGCGTGTATGCCGTCCGCAGCCGCTTCGGCTCCGGCCCAACGTGGTTGGGATTGACTGATGAAGAACGGGGAGAATAAACGACATGAGAAGATTATCCGCTGAGACTTTATACGCTGATATTTGAACGTTATTTTTCATTCTTCATAAGGCCTTACCAAATCTGCATTATTTTATGAAAATGTTTTTCCAAAATAAGACGCTGTCTCTTTCTCGTTCTCAAACACACGCACACACACGCACACGCGCACACACACACACACACACACACACACACACACACACACACACACACACACACACACACACACACACACACACACACACACACACACACACACACAAAGCAAATGAAAGCAATAAAACTTTATAGAGGGTGTAATTCTCTCTGGCTCCCTCGCTGCGCTCATAAATAACTTAACAACTTCAAACCGCTTCTTACAAACGGACAAGGATAGTGAGAGGGGGAACGCGGGAGATTAGAAGAAAGGGAAAGCGTTGAGATATATTAGGTATTAGAATACTGAGAAGCGGGAGAAAAATAGTAAATTTTAGTGGTTCATCTTACCATGGTTAATGTGCACTTTCTTCATCCACGGATAGACCACAACAGGCAGCCTTTCTTTGCCCTGGCAGACCACCTTTCTCTGCACCTGAGACTGCTTACAAGTCACCCATGCCTGGCATTGATCTCCCGCGGAGAATCGTTCCTTCGTCGCGGCGTTTGACTCTCTACAGCCCTGGAAAGGCCCACGTTGGGCATCAGAGGGCTCCTTATCCTCCTGCTGGCGCACCGGGTGTTGCTCCTGTAAAGGATCATGATAGCTGGTTTGTTGTGGTGTGTATGGAGGGGGCTGGTATCCCTCTCCGTACCTATTACTGTCTTGGGGGTTATAATACCCCCCTTGGTCACTAAAATGACTGTAATCCTCTTCACAAGGCGGGAACTGCGGCTCAACATATTTACAGCTCACCACATAGGATTCCATGATTGATTTATAGCGAGGCTGGTAGGAGAATACTAATTTTTCTTTCTCTCTCTCTCCCTTTCTCCCCCTCTGGCATGAAGCCATCCCACGGCTGTCAAATAGAGCGAGGTCGATGCAGACCATGTGACACCGCAACCAGCCAATGGGAACATGTATATTCAACTGTTTAGGGGAGACCTGAATTTGTGATTTTGGAAAGAAATATATGGCGGGGATAATGTAAGATAAAAAATAGAGATACATTTGTGAAATTGTTAAGGTAATAAAATGATAGGTCTATGGCAACATCTATCTATCTATCTATCTATCTATCTATCTATCTATCTATCTATCTATCTATCTATCTATCTATCTATCTATCTATCTATCTATCTAACTATCTATCTAACTATCTCTCTCTCTATATATAAACATGTGTATCTATTTATTTATCTTTCTATCTATCTATCTATCTATCTATCTATCTATCTATCTATCTCTCTATCGCTCTATCTATCTATCGCTCTATCTATCTATCTATCTATCTATCTATCTATCTATCTATCTATCTATCTATCTATCTATCTATCTATCTATCTATCTATCTATCTATCTATCTATCTATCTATCTATCTATCTATCTATCTATCTATCTATCTATCTATCTATCTATCTATCTATCTATCTATCTATCTATCTATCTATCTATCCATCTATCTGTCTGTCTTTGTTCTTCGGCAGTCCATCTCATTGTATATCTCTTTCTTCCCTGTCTATTGAAATGCAGGGCTGTAGATTTATGACTTTTAGCTGACTGGCTTTTACCCCACACAGATGGGTACGCTGAAAAATTAATCTCGCCCATATTGAAGAACGGCAGACCATATTTGGCCTTGTGGCCAGTCAAAAGCTCGACAACAAAACTTGGCCGGCCAGAAAGGTCTCGGATAAAATAATAGAATAAAAGGTCCCAGACAGTGAGTAGTAGTGGGCTTTGTTACCCAGGAGGTCACCCCGAGGTGCCCCGTTCACCACTACGACGTGTAAAAGACGGTATGGGCCTACAAACAACATGAAGATTGAACATGCCAAGAAGAAGAAAAACGTGGAGGTATTTTGAAAAATGATGAATAAACAAAAATAAATTGGAACTTTAAATGGAATTGATGAGCAAACCGCACCCTTTACGGCGAGAAAAGGAAATCAATCCCATTTCGACGGTTACACAGGCGGTTGTTCAGCTAAAGTTGAAAGAAGGATCGGGCCCTCACGGCCCCGGTCACCGCGGCGGGATCCCACGGGCCACTGTTTAGCACATGTTCACGACTATTGGGGATTGATAAGAAATGCTTTATCAAAGGTTAAGGTTGAATGTATTGAAAGACCTCGACCAATGGTGACTTTAGGGCCCGCATCCTTGTGTGATAAGTAACCCGGCTTCAAGATTTTATCGAAATCTTTTGGCGGCGTCTGAGACCAAAAGATGGACTATCGAATGTTTGATAGGAAAACACTCAACAGTAACATGATTATTATTTTAATCATTATTATTATTGTTATGATTATTATGATTATTATTATCATTGTTATGATTATCATCACTACATCATCGATTTATAACCAATAACTTAGTGATGCGCTTACCGTTAAAACGTCTAGATAGGCTGTTAGAAAGTATCGTAGGACTATATAAGTGATTGGCCCGATGTAAATAGACACGAACACAGGGAATCAAAATAGTTTGCTAGTTTATAGTTTTATATCATCAGATTTCATTGGCAAATAAAGACAAAGCAAAACAGTACATTTTCTACCACCAAACCGTAGACAATCAAGACCCTTTAAATGCACTCATTTTAGATATGGATTTAATTTATGAAAATGCTAACTTAACACACAAGGTATACTTATTTGCACAATATTTCCTGAATCGTAGATTGAATGTTAAATAAACATCCTAAAATATCCTAAAATATTCAAACATATTGCACATTTGATTCAGTAATATGAACTAGACCAAGATGGCGGACGCCTGAAATAATAAATAGTGAACAGGTTTGTAGACAGCTTTCATTGACAATGGTGCTCTACCCTATTCCATTCCACGCAGTTCCATTCCACTGGACAGATGGCAAGTCAATGCCCATAGACTCCCTCAGAACCCAATCTGTGACCGAAAGCATTTCCACACATTCGGTTCTACAGGGTATACATGGGCAAAGGCGTTTGGAGAGGCTGCATTCAGTTCTGGTTCTGGCTGCCTCTTCCTTTTGAGGTCGTTGTGGTTCTTTTTGTATTTGTCAGCCAAACACTGACGAATAGACATTATTACCGTGACCCAGTGAATCAGATGGCTGCAGAAAGAGGTCCTCATTCAGAGACGCATAATTTAATTCATATAAAACACATACTCACATGGATGTGCGTGAGTGTGTATGTGCGCGCGCGTGCGTGAGTGTGCGTGCGTGTATGTATATTTGTGTGAGTGCGTGTGTTTGTGAGCGTTGTTTCGTGATTGTTGATGTTATGATCGAAAAACAGCCTACTTTGGACAATATTAACGTATTAAACATTCCACAATGGGCTGCATATCAAACAAAATGTCGATCTAGCTCAAGGGGAGCTTGAACATGTGCTTAAGCAATCTTAACTGTTCAGATGCAGAGGCCGATAAAAGTGTTTATTTGTCATGCGTCGATGGCTGCCGTCTTATTTGGTGGGATTTTACCATTTCCCTAGTGAAACCCGCACGTGACTGTTCCTGTGTTCCCATTTGGATTCAGTAATTAACTGAATTACATTTATATATAAATGCAATATGAACGAGGGCAGAGTTGACCCCACCTCAATCGTTTTAATTGAACGATTAAAGCGTTTAGGGTGTACATCCTTAAAAGATAACCAATATTTCCACATTGGGGCTACTACACATAATCTACATACATTCATTTTTCCCGATTTCCCGTTGGTCCCATTGATTTCCACCAACGGGGTTTTGAAAAGTAAGGTCGTTATCTTAGTGATCTGAATAGGATTCGCTATAGCTGGAAACTTCTGTTGATTCCTTTAACGCACAAAACGGAGTGATGCACAGTTTTTGAAAGAGCATTCTTCCTTAAGAATGTAGCCTAGCTGCCTTTAGGTCGGAAGAGGGTCAATCAGAATCACTGACCGCTGGTTCACCGTTTCATTAGTCCTGGCGCTGGACAGCACCAAGCAGGGGCTCAAGCTGGGGGACCATGCAGAGTTCACTCGGCCTGCGGGAGCCGCGAGCTTTTGTTCTATGTGGTCTCTCTCTCCGGTCAGCCGTGGGGACCACCAAAACTAGTGGTCAAACAGTGGCCAATTTACGGCACGTCATTGTTTTGTACATTGACCTTTAGACCGATCGTGCTTGAGAAAGTTTAACGGCAAATGCTGCTGGATCCATTGAGAGAGGAATGACACAGGCTCAGTCAGTAGGCTAGGCCAGCGCCAAATCAAGACACTTGAACGAAATAAAAATCCAGCAGCCAGTCGACTATCATACCATCAACCACGCAGATGATGTTTGATGGAATACAGGCTCGCATTGTCTTTCGAAAGCCCGATCGGATAGGTGCAGGCCTATTCTCATCTGGCGACTTCAACGTTAACTCGTAGGCCAAGCGGGCCCAAGAGATGAAGCGCAGTGGAACATCTTTCCAGGTGTAAAGTGTGCACTAAATATCCGTACATTGCCAATGTAAAGCCATTCAGCGGTGCCCTTTCTTGCTGGGGTCGTTTCACTTTTTCATGTTAGACAGGCTGACCGCCGGGTCACCTCGAGTCACCCCTCAACCCCGGCCCTCTGCCGGGTCAAAGCCGAGCTAAGATGAGCCCAACCCAAGTTGGACATTAACTCCGACCTCCAACCACACACACTATAAACATGCCGTCTGAACTGTGCGCCTGCGATCCAATTCGTTTGTCAACGTTTAATAACGTTATTATTTAATAACGCACACACCTCAAATACACAGTTGTAGAATTCGGGCTAAAAGGCTGTCCCGAAGTCGATAAAAAAAGATGCCATTTATAGGCTATGAAGAAGCCTATTTATGCCTCTAGGAGATTTCACAAAGGTTGCAAAAAGCGCCGGGAAATTAATCTAGTCTCCAGGGGAATATTTCAACAATTACACAAAGCTACAGAAACTTTGAGAAAAATAAATTCCCTCGCGGCATTGAATATAATGTTAAAAAAATAATGGTTTTAAAAAGGCAGAGGACTGCTGTGGGATTGGGCTGCACTGACGAAGCTTCGTGAATTTAGGCGTTACGTTTATCTTGTGAATCATGTTTTCTCATAATTCAATGATTATCATCATTCCTAATTATACAGGCCAAAAAAATCTAAAATTGCATTACAATTATTACTGTTATTATTATTATCATTGTTATTATTAGTATTGTTGTTATTATTACTAGTATTTATTCGTATTATTATAAAGTAATTCTAGTATTATAACGTTTTATTTATTATTATGTTTTAGTTTTGTCATGTAATTCTGTTAACCTAACGCATGTACTGTCGCTCCAATGTTGGCTTCAAATATACCTAAACGTCATCCTATAGCCAAGCATTACACATTTAGTATACATATTATTATACATATTATTACATATAATATTAGATGTATTATTATATATTATTATTTTTGGTATTATTATTATTAATAGTATTACTAGCCCCCTTATTAGGTTTCTTATTATTCTTGCACATTAAATGACATTTTGACATCATGGACATTAATTTGAACGCTTGCTTTATACATTTAATAAATTAAACAGCCCTATAAAATTTAAAAGCTATGCAACAGACTTTCTTTAACCAATTTGAAGAGTTAGAATTCTGGTACAGCCTACACACAATCACACACACACACACACACACACACACACACACACACACACACACACACACACACACACACACACACACACACACACAAAATAAAACACACACACACACACATAAACACACAAACATACACAAAATAAAACACACACACACACACATAAACACACAAACATACACAAAATAAAACACACACACACACACACAAAATAAAACACACACACACACACATAAACACACAAACATACACAAAATAAAACACACACACACACACAATAAAACACACACACACACACACACACGTGCACTGACCCCTTGGTTCTACCTTGTAGTTAAAAGGCGAAACCATCATACTAGTCCATTTAAATCCGGATGAACTTCCATTCGGGTCTCCCTGGGAAAGGCGACCTTTTCGTCGACTCACCCTCAGGAAGAATCGCAGCGGAGATAAACCAAGCGGCATGTCGACCGCATCGCCGTTCCCTGCAAAGTATAACCCATCTGGCTAGCTGACGGCTAGTCAGTGGGAGTCATATTTTCGGGCTTGACAACTGGCCGCAATAAAACACACTTTATTACCGTCACGTGTTCTCGTTTTCCCGCTGCTCCCACGCGGATTCATAAATGACACCACGCGCTCCTTTGGTCGTTGAAGGCGCGAGAGAGATGCTGAGAGAAGCAAAGGAGCGAAGCGCTCGAAGAGTTCACAAAGTTACGACTGAAACCTGGTCGAATATATTCAATGTAAATAGAATTGGTTTAGGATTACTCAAAATGAGTCTGATTTAACAATTATATAAAATGACATAATAACTTTTTGGTGAAGTTGACAATTCAGGTGGAGTAGAACTATGTATGACTATATTGGCCTAGCAGACCACCCAGTTTCAGTTCTACTTAGCCACCTTTTTATTTTATTTTATTGTAGGCCTCAAGCCTATATTGTTTGTGTTTCATAAAAAAAAAACATGAAGTCCCACATTTCTGTGAAGCCATGTTTTGAAGCGGCAGTGTTTTTGATGACGCGCTGGACGGCGCTCGGACACTTGCTCAGCAGAAGCAGCCACGCCGTTTCTTCTCAATGGCCCTGGCATTTTGGCCGGGACATTTGTTTCTCGCTTTGATTTCCGTAAAAGGAGGGCCATAAAGCCATAAACAGCTTCTGTGAAAACATGCCTGTGTGTGTTTGTGTGTGTGTCTGTTTGTGTGTGTGTGTGTGTGTGTGTGTGTGTGTGTGTGTGTGTGTGTGTGTGTGTGTGTGTGTGTGTGTGTGTGTGTGTGTGTGTGTGTGTGTGTGTGTGTGTGTGTGTGTGTGTGTGTGTGTGTGTGTGTGCCAAACTGGACACCCGTTTGCTTGCTTACCAGCCCATCGGCTGGTAAGGACATTAGTGCAAAACCAGAATCCAGTGCTAAAGACAAGGCTGTAGGAGACGGAGATGAAAACATCCTAATAACAACAACAGCTTCAGCAGAATAGACCTATAATAATAATAATAATAATAATAATAATAATAATAATAATAATAATAATAATAATAATAATAACAATTACAAGACGTTGCTTTCACTTCGTGCTTAGCCCCTTAATAATAATTGTAATAATTCTGTACAGCTGTTGAATTGATTTACAACAGGCTCTTTTTGGTGAACTATAGCCATTGTTCATACTGGTTTGGGTTTGCAAGATAAATACATACATAGGCAACACACACACACACACACACACACACACACACACACACACACACACACACATACACACACACACACACACACACACACACTAGTATGTATGTATGTCTGTCTGTCTGTCTGTCTGTCTGTCTGTCTGTCTGTCTGTCTGTCTGTCTGTCTGTCTGTCTGTCTGTCTGTCTGTCTGTCTGTCTGTATGTATGTATTTATGTATGAACCTATGTGTGTATGTGTGTTTGTAGGTGTGCAGGTGTGTGTGTGTGTTTGTGTGTATGTGTGTGTGTGTGTGGAGCCTATTAATTATGTTGCAATGCTAAACCAGTATGTACAATGTCTATAATTGAGTAAAAGAGCCCATTGTACATAAATTCGGCAGCAATACAGACATTGGATTTTTGACGTGACACATGAGCGACGAGAAGGGAGCCGAATGACTCGTGCTTTGGCTTCCCCTAGTGGTCAAAACAAAACCCGAATCCAACAAACGCAATCAGCTTCCAATATGATCCTTATTCAACTAAATGGATCAAAATATATATTGCTAAGGGTACTATTAAGACATTTCTATATTATAATTATAATTTACGAAATTTACGAAAATATTTATTATTTGGTTGTAACAAATATTTATAATTTCAAATTGCAACACCATTTATTGGTGAAGCCTATCTACAGCGGAACCCTAGCGCCTCCTATTGGCCATTTCCGGCCACACTACCTTTTCCTTCTAGGAGGCACCTAAAGCCACCGGTTGCTAGGCAACTGTGGCTTTTGCTCGGTAGGACACACAACGAAATTAAGTTTTTATCTGACAGTGGTCTGCATTGCCTATTAGGCTTTTTATTTACGCCTTCAAATCGTTTCTCAGAATAACTAAATGAAGGAGTTTAATCGCGGAATAAAGTTCAGATAGGGGTCGGCGGTACAACAATTCACAATTAGATATGATTTATGTTAATAATTTAGTTATGAACAAAGGCGGTTTCCGTAGCCAATTTCAAATTAGCAATGTTAAGTTAAAACTTCTATTTTTTTAAAGAAGTTCCCATCAAGATAACCTTGTGGCCTACTCATTAACTTTTCAAATGAAATCCTTCTCAATCCTCAAATGTTTCATGGTGTGCTTTACAGTTAGGAATTCAAGGTCTTCCTGAAGCCTTCCCTGCTGTCCCACTAGTTATTTCCGAGGCTGTGGCGCCTCCTAGGGGAAATTAAATCATTGGCACCCGTAATGTAAAAAGATCATGCTTCAATTATTTTCAATAGCATATAGACTGGAAAACATAGGACATCGATTTGTTTTCTATTAACAAACGAAATACCACAATACCGTTATTTTAGTAGGCCAAATACTGGGATTAACTCAAGCCTTTTGATACCGTACATTTGCAGTGCATATTTAATTGAATACAAATTTTAACAAGGTTGTTTCATAATGGGCCTGCTGTAAAGTGCCATGAAACGATTATATTCAACATAAACGAAGACGGTGAGTTAAGGGAACGTAATGGATACATAATTGTAAGGTTTAGTAGGCTGATAATTACAACTCTGAATAGGCCTACATCCATATGCATAGCGCGCAAAAACGGCATTTGACTTAATGGCTATATAATGAAAGCAGGATAAGTATAATTATTATTTAAAGAGCCAGCCTCTGTTTCAGCTGGAAGTCGAACACTGTGAGATTTAAAGACAAATGCGTTTTGGGCTGAGAGTTCAGGAAGGAGAGGGCGTGTTACGACCCGCGGGAACGGTATCCTTTTTTACTGCCGTCTCGGGCGCGGACACGAAAATCAACCGCTGCTCAGACGGAGCTCCACACATCCGCACACACCGTGGCCTCATACTATTGGTGTCTGGGAACCCTCTCTCTGACGCGGTCATTGAAATCAACGCTTAACCCTATCACGGCCAACCACTGCCCAGGCAGAGCTCCACCCACCCACAAACACCTCGCCCCTTCGCCCGCTCGCCCGTTCGCCCCTTCGCCGTGACGTCAATGATACTTTTAGGCACCTTGGCATCACCGAAAGACCGTTACCTGCGTTCGATTCCCAGTGCACGTAGTGCTACGCTACGTAGTGTTTTGGGGAGACTGGCGGTCTAAAATACGGACTTTCTTTAGTAACAGTGAAAAAATGGCCTAGATTACTATATTCATGATTATATAAGAAATATTAGCACGTTTAAAGCAAAAATAAAATAAAAACAGTTTTGGGTTCACTGGTTCTTTAAGGTGATAGAGCAAGAGTAACATTTTATAGGCTATATAATCCGCAGTGGATAAACTGTGAGTTGATCCACAAAAACATTACATGCATTAATATATGCCAGATTATTATAATGGTAGCCGTTTATTAAAAAAAACAAAAAGGGTTGCTACAACTGTTGTTAATAATTGTGAACACAAACCTGGAATATGTAACTCTTCTGGACTGCGTCGGGCTGGACATCCCCTGGCCCTTGTCTCCCGACAGCTAGAGAAAAATAGATATTATCATCACCCAACTATCGGGAGGACCGATTGCTGCACCGACACAGACACGCACATGCACGCATGTCACCTGGCAATTTTGCAGTGAAAATATTTCCAGTTCAAGAGATTTTTTCCCAAATTGTCCCGTCTCTTTACTCGCACTGCTTCCTCTGTCTTATTGCCGCTGCTTCTTTCTCCTTCTATCTCTCCCCGGGCCTTCCCATCTTGGTTTGCTTCTTTTGCAGTGGCTTTGTTCAAATGATTCCCTTTTTTTGTTGCCCACGGGCACATGTCGCCTTGTGAGTGTCGTTCTGCCTCACCCTGTCTCTCTGTCGGTCCTTTTTCAGATGTATAATTCTGTCTCTCTCTCTCTCTTTCTCTAACCCCCTCTCTCTCTCTCGCCCTCTTTCTCTCTTTCTCTCGCTGTATGTGTGTGTGTATGTGTATATCTCTCTCTCTGTCTGTCTTTCTCTAACCTCCCTCTCTCTCTTTCTCTAACCCTTTCTCTCACCCTCTTTTCTCTTTCTCTCTCTCGTTGTATGTATATGTGTATGTGTGTGTATGTCTCTCTTTCTCTCTCTCCCCCTCTCTGTATATATATATATATATATATATATATATATATATATATATATATATATGTGTGTGTGTGTGTGTGTGTGTGTGTGTGTGTGTGTGTGTGTGTGTGTGTGTGTGTGTGTGTGTGTGTGTGTGTGTGTGTGTGTGTGTGTGTGTCTCTCTCTCTCTCTCTCTCTCTCTCTCTCTCTCTCTCTCTCTCTCTCTCTCTCTCTCTCTCTCTCTCTCTCTCTCTCTCTCTCTCTCTCTCTCTCTCTCTCTCTCTCTCTCTCTCACACACACACACCCACACACAAACAAACAAACGGATTTTTTGCCGCATTGCAGGGCTGTAAATATCAACTGAGCAAGCCGAACATCTATAGTAAACATAGTGTCTTTGTTATGCTTTATTTCTCACATCCTGAATAGCCCCATACAATAGATGCAGCGCAATCAGAAAAACGCTACGGAAAATGTTTTTTTGTCTCTTTTGGGGGTCTCTCCCCCAAACTGCCACCATAAAATCCAACTCACTCTATTGTCTCTTTAAAGAAAAGACAAAGGCTAAATCCAACTCATGCTATTCTCTGTTTAAAGAGAAGGCAAATGCCTACGGAATTAAAATTGTATCTAATAACAACATACCACATCCGTGGGTCTTTTGGTATATTCTGGGTCTAATAGTGTGACGTCAACGTTGCATTTTCAATAGCGCAATGATTTGGGCGTTTTTCACCTGTTTTCATCTGATAGGCTACTCAATTGGAACGCACACACATGTTCAACTTGAATTAGATCCGTATTCACCTGCATGCAATAGTCAATATACATTATACTAATTTAAAGGTCGGTTCCCCCATCAAGCCATTAGAAGGATTGAAACAAGATGGATTTCAACGACTTCGTTATCTCCTCTAAATACTTTCTTGGCTTCTTCTTAAAAGTGAACAAAGCCCTGCTGAAATAAATTCCTAGAACCGTTCCAGTGATATTCATAAATCCGCTTCCAAAAAGTGTTTACTTTCTACAGTGAAAGATAACATATACTATACACTTACGAGTTCATCGACTTCTAACAAATTGGCCTTGGAGACAAAAAAACAACAACAACCCAAAACATTTATGATTTACCAATCATAAGCAGTTTCCCAGTGAGGTACAATAAGGCAACAATTATTCAATATTATATTGATACATTTGGTGTATTATTCATAATATCCCTATAGCTAGGCCTATAATCGAATATGGCGCCACAGAAAATGTTGAATTTGAGGTGTGCATTTAAAATACCTGGGAGCTGTCAGATGCAGAGCTCTCGTCATGTTGTACTTCACCGTTTCCTGTCGGCAAGCTAAAGCAGGATAATGATGAACAAAATTACAAAAAAAGGTCATGCGCGAGGGGAAACGCTTCTTAGACAAACATCATGGATTCCGTTTGATACATATATATTTTCTTTTTTAAATCAATCGTAAATTGATTGCAAAAAGCACAACTGCCTCCTTCAATCACTATATGAGGTCTTGGTCTACACGGTTTCCACGAAATTCAGGAGAATATCAAAGGATATGCTGTCCATCAATGCGCATGTAGGTCCCAGTGCGCCTCCCTGCTAACGAGAGCGCGCAAGGTTGCCCGCTACACGCCCTCACACATGACCGTCAGAGACCAATGACTTCGTGTATTGCCTCGTAAAAGCTTTTATGACTGCGTGCGTGCGCGCGTGCGCGCGTGCTGTAAATTGTAGTGGACAAGCAGATGGGCCTCCGCAGCGCCAACAACCGAGAGCGATGGCTCTGTCCCGCCGGCCGGGCATGCCAGTGGATGGGTGTGTGCAGCAGCCGCCTTGTCAATATAGATCGCTTATCAAACACACATATCCATTTTAGATATGTGATAGATTATATAAATCGACAGGCCTATAGTGGGCCTATATTGGGCGTTAGGCATGCACCTATGTATATTTTTGCTGTTAGATTAAAACATATATGTTTAGTAGGCCTAGGCTATGGATACTATTGCCAGTTTAATGTTGAGTAAATTGTGATTAGCATAGATGATAAATATATAGGCCTAATAAAAACTGATACGGTGGGTTTAGGCATTTATATGGTAAACTTACGTTCTGCTAAACTAAATAAGTCTTCGAAATAGGCCTACTGGATAAGAACTGATTAAGTCATGAAGTCCCTTTCTACGCGCAGGTACCCGCAGACAAACACACATCTAAAATAAGTTTGGGGTTCAAGACTTCCGTCACTAGTTTTGGGGCTCGTTCAAACCAACATCCCCATCTAGCGACTGCAGGTAGTTACTACAACGCAATTTATCATTCATCAGGCCTACTCTTAATCCGTTTTCACACAAAACAAGTAGCCTCCTACAATAATAATAAATAAAAAAAAGGTGATACTGGTTGGGCTCTGATGGCGTAATCTTTGTGAAAGAGGGAACGGATCCCTGCTGAGCTACATTACCAGAAAAGGTTCAAGTAATATTAGATCCCAGAAGCCGTTGACTGAGGCCTTAGTGGACGCTGCAACACAATAACTGGTTCCTCGATTTCCAACGACTAGGAGTAAGAGACCAAATACAATGTTCACGGTTAATTCATGAAAGCAATTATTTTAATTGTAGGCTATTTTATTTTATGAAACTATTTGAGCAAAAACCAAACAAATAGGCCTAAATCCTAAATTAAAACACATAATCTAAATAGGCTAATGCCATAAGCAGTTTACAGCTGAAGATAAAGAGCTAATTAGCCTAGCCTAGACAAAACAAGACAGAAATAAATACAAGCAGTCGAAAGTGGGTTCGTTCGGACCGTGGTCCATATTCATCATTCCTCCGTGTTGATCGAAGGAATTCTCGTAATATTCTCTCAAGTTAGATCGACATTGCTGTTCATTTTTTTGGCCGAAGGAGTCGTAAACAATATTTCGATTTGGCAAATCAGTAGGCCTGTAATCATCATTAAATCGAAATGATTATTTCCTTGGTGGTATGTGATGCGCAATGCTACAGCCGCGATCCGCAAGTAGCCTGCCATCAGTCGTGCTGCTGTTAGGCCTCCTGGTCCACCCCCCCCTGGAGTCCTCCTGCCACCCTGTCCCGGAGAAAGACTACAGAGAGCCACATAGAGCTATATATATATAGAAAGACTATAGAGAGCCATATAGAGCTATATGTATAGAAAGACTATAGAGAGCTATATAGAGCTATGTATATAGAAAGACTATAGAGAGCTATATAGAGCTATATAGAGCTATATATATATATATATATATATATATATATATATATATATATATATATATATAAAGACTATACAGAGCTATATAGAGCTATTTATACAGAAATACTATAGAGAGCTATATATATGTAGAAAGACTATAGAAGCTATATAGAGCTATATATACAGAAAGACTATAGAGAGCTATATAGAGCTATATATACAGAAATACTATAGAGAGCCATATAGAGCTATATTTATATAGAAAGACTATAGCGAGCTATATAGAGCTATATATATATATATATATATATATATATATATATATATATATATATATATATAGAAAGACTATAGAGAGCTATATAAAACTATGTATATAGAAAGACTATTGCAAGCTATATAGAGCTATATATATATATATAGAAAGACTATAGAGAGCTATATAAAACTATATATATAGAAAGACTATAGCGAGCTATATAGAGCTATATATATATAGAAAGACTATAGAGAGCTATATAGAGCTATATATATTTATAGAAAGACTATAGAGCACAGCAACAGTTTCCCTTCACCAGTATCTTAATCATTCATTAAAGTCTACTACAGATTATACTGCTACTACTACTGATTATACTGCTGCTACTACTACTGCTACTAATTATACTGCTACTACTACTGATTATACTGCTACTACTACTATTTATACTGCTACTACTACTGCTACTGATTATACTGCTACTACTACTGATTATACTGCTACTACTACTATTTATACTGCTACTACTACTGCTACTAATTATACTGCTAATACTACTACTACTAATTTTACTACTACTACTACTACTATACTACTACTATTACTACTACTACTACTAATTATACTGCTACCACTACTACTACTACTAATTATACTGCTACTACTACTACTAATAATAATTATACTGCTACTACTACTACTGCTACCACTACTAATTATACTACTACTACTACTATACTACTACTACTACTATTAATTCTACTTCTACTACTATAACTACTACTACTACTGCTAATGATACTACTAATACTTCTACTAATATACTATAACTACTACTAGTACTACTACTACTACTAATTATACTACTACTACTACTACTTCTACTACTATAACTACTACTACTACTGCTAATTATACTACTAATACTTCCACTAATATACTATAACTACTACTACTACTACTACTACTACTACTACTACTACTACTACTACTACTACTACTACTACTACTAATTATACTACTACTACTACTACTACTACTACTACTATACTACTACTACTACTACTACTACTACTACTAATTATACTGCTACCACTACTACTACTACTAATTATACTGCTACTACTACTACTACTAATTATACTGCTACTACTACTAATTATACTACTACTACTACTAATTATACTGCTACTACTACTAATTATACTACTACTACTTCTACTAATATACTATAACTACTACTGTTACTACTCTTTCTAGCCTAAAACTAGGCCTGTTACTGCTACTAGTACTGCTGCTTCTACTACTACCATTACTACTAGGCATTACACAGTTGTAGAATTAGGATAAGAATACTCCAGATATACAGAAAAGGCATATGTCTTGCCTATACACAAAAATAATAATAATAAATAATAATAATAATAATAATAAAGTAAACATGGTCGACAATCTATGCTACATCATTTAAACAGTACACCATTGACCATAATACAAAAGGGTCTACGGTGTTAATATGCTATTGAAACAAAGACTACATTATGATATATTATATTGTACAGCTTTAGGCTGTATCACGTTTTTATGTGAGGTGTGAAATTAGATTTTCTTGCATTTCTCTCCACAGATAAAACTTGTTTCAGATTGAGGTTGATTGGTTGGTGTTTATCCTATGTTATTTTCTTCAACAATATTTCTTTTAACAACAATAATGGCTGCGGTCAGAAATTCCTCCGTTGTTTTGAACCCTAAAGCCCACACAGACCCCCTGGTTAGCAGTGGCTAGAGATGTAGCTCATCTGTTCCCATCCTTAGACGGATTTTAAAGGTTAGAACCACATTGAGAGCTTGGCTTTCAGTGAGGAAGTGTTGGCCAATAAAGCCATATAGTCACAATGACTGTCTGGCTCCAATTACTTTTACTGTCTCTCGTTCGCTCACCCTTCCTTTGCTCAACCTACTCCTCCTTTCGGTCTGCGTGCGTGTGTGCGTGCGTTTCGCACGCGCGCACGTGTGTGTGTGTGCGTCTGAAAAGTCACGTTTATTCACCAAATGCATGCTGTCGGTTTATGACTTTGCAGCAGACGAAGGAAGGAAGGACTTATATAGCCCCGCAATACATGACCAATGTTACAATGGCTCGCACTGACTTTGACGAAACAAAAGAAGCCCTTCACCACACACACACATTCAACAAAAGATTAAATAAATGTTTCAGCATTTACAGCTAAATAATATGATTAATACAAATAATAGTAATAGTAATAATAATAACAACAACAACAACAACAACAACAACAACAATAATAATAATAATAATAATAATAATAATAATAATAATAACAATAATAGACTAATAAACATTACAAAGATTAAATTAAAAATAATAGACAAAAGCAAAGCACATGACACGGAAGTAAACACATATAGGCCTACGCAATTTAAGATTTATTTTCTTACAAATAAACAACACATTTAGCAGCACATTTACATTATTCTAAATAAGCAAATGAATTTCCTTCTTGCTCCCAGAATTTTAGTTTTTTGTGTAAATTTCTTGCCAAATATATCTAACCTCTTGGTCGACGATTTGTCTAGGCCTATTTCTATCTTTAAACGCCGGAATCGTTTTCTATGTAATAAAATAAAGATCACAGTCGAAATATAGCTTAGACAGGACTGGTATGTTTTGACGTAGGCTATATGCACAACCATAGGCCTAATCTGCATTGACCAACATTGACAAAAAATATGACAACAGCGACAAAAACACAACGTCAAAGCAGCAACAACTAGGCTATAAGATCAGGAAAGACTTAATCAAATGATGGGGCCTATACTTTTAGGGACTATAACGTGCACACAATACAGTGAACATAAGTAACCTCATCAGAGAGTGTGGCACATTCAAATGAGTGTCCATCTTCTGTTTGAGAAAAGGTAACAACCATTGTCTTCTTGTGGGACTCACGCTTTTGTAGGCTTATTGCATGTTGTAGAATGAACCATTTGACTTCGTCAACCACATGTTACAGAGGTAACAACACTTCGCTATTTAGGGATTTTATTGAACAGTTTAAAAAAAATAGGCTGAAAATAGGATTGTTTTCCAAACCATGTCGTGATAGACAGATCAAGGCAGATTGCAAACTGTCTGGAATATATGGCATAAGACTAAGTGCACACATTCAATTAAAAATGCGCGTTTGAAATCCACAAGAGATATGAACAAAGCACCATAACGTGCCATGCCGTACAACTGTTATTTCTTCGCAATAGTAAAGTCGTCGATGTCAAAATTAGAGATACAAAATCATGACTGCTCCTTTTAAAAAACAAAAACCTTGAAACGAACGGTTGGTCTATACAGCCCAGTTTATAGGTGAGCTTTGTTAAAATGGGACACTTTCTGAAAATGTGATGTAACAATCCTAAGGCCTCCCAACTTGATACAATTATAGAAACATGAACCCCTTCCTACAATATACAGAAGAAAAATAAAGAGTGACCAAACACAGCATGGATGAGTCTCAAACCCAACGCGTCCTGGTGCCACTTCTTTACAGGCCCTACCGGCAAAATGGGACACCTTGTATTTTTATATTAAAAAAACATTTAAAAGTCTCCAAATATGTATATAATATATATTTATATAATGAGGAATACAAGTAAAATAGCTAGTATTAGCTAGCTATAGCTTTTCTTGGTGTGGTAATATAAGTAATTAGAGGAGCTAGAGTAGCACGCCGGCTGATCACATATTTAAGTTGAATTATAATTCATTCAGTTCAAATTGATTTCTGCCATGACAGCATGATCAGGATCCTCAAATAGAAAGCCCTTTCAGAACCACTGAGAGCACTGGCCCATTTCAACAACGGGACACTGTCAAACGTGTGGTTTTTTCGGAAGCGTGAAAGGAGTATAATATCAATTCATAGTAGTTTTGATAGACAATGACAGCCCATAAAAAAACATATTGGATGAAACAGTGAGTAGGTCGTTTTGTTATTAGATTTCCTATTTATTTTTATTTGACCGCACGCAATGCCACGCCATATCAATGTGACCTTTTTTTTTTCTGAACAGATCGCTTTTAAGTAACGCATAAGCATTGGTTTTGGGTCATTCTGTGTATTACTTGAAAATATATTCATTGAAAAGCTTATCTGTCCCAATTTGTGAAAGGTCCCAATTTAACAATACAAACTACATAGACCAACCATTTAAACCATTAAAGACCTGTTGACCTACTGGGCACTCCAGCACATTCTTGGGCATTTGATTCGTCTTTTCTCAGTCATTCAGCCCCCGCCTATCCCGGCTCATCAACTTCTTCATTTTCATGCGTCTGTTCTGGAACCAGATTTTAACCTGTCTCTCTGTCAAATTCAACACCCCCGCCACTTCCACGCGGCGGTCTCTCGTGAGGTACATGTTGTAGAGGAACTCCTTCTCCAGCTCCAGCGTCTGGTGCTTGGTGTACGGGCACCTCTTCTTCCTGGTCGACTTTGCGTGGATCCAATTGACGGAAGGGTTAGCTGGCAGAACAGGGGATTCGTCAGCAAGTGACAACCAAAAACAAACAAGTAAACAAGCGCTAAGCTAAACAATACAATAATTCACGTGTGTGTGAGTGTGTGTGTGAGTGTGTGCGAGTGTGTGTGTGAGAGAGAGTGTGTGAGAGACAGAGAGTGTGTGTGTGTGTGTGTGTGTGTGTGTATGTGAGTGAGAGTGTGAGTGTGCGCGAGTGTGTGTGTGTGTGTGTGTGCGTGTGCGTGCGTGTGCGTGCGTGTGCGTGCGTGCGCCTGTTAGCACCCAAGGCCTGGAAATCTGTCAATATACGGGCCCGGCATTTGAAGCATGTGAAAGATTGACGCAGCTACGTCAGCACGTCCACATGAGTTAAATAGGCAATCTAGGCCTTCACCATGAGGCGGTGTTTTTAGTAGTTAGTTGCTTTTGCGAGACAAAATAAATACATATCTATTTCCACATTAGGGAAAGGCCTACATTCCATAACCAAACATGAAGTAGGGCTAAAAGTTTCATAAACTTTGTTAGGCCTCACGTTTCACATATAGGCTTACACATTTATTTTATAATATAAAATACAACTTTTAAGACAGTAACATTTTATTTTGTTTACCTGTCTCCTGTTTCAGTGTTAAGGACGTGTGCTTATTTGGTCTGTTATTGTTCATGGGCAAATGTAGCCCTATGACAATCCGAATGCAGGCTACTTTGGATGACAGTCAAATTCAATAAGTGTTTAAAAGTGGTTTGTATGCAGAGGGTTCCAAACTGAACCGATACATTCAACCCAGTGTCCATGCAAATGTGGTCTGTATGCTAGGCCTCGTTGAATGGGGGATTTAAATAATGAACAGAATAGCCATAATGCCATATTGTTAAGTGTGGGTACACAGGGGCGCATGCATTTTACTATGCTGTCAAATGTCAAATAACGTTCATATTAACTTAATTGTTTTAATGGACAACAAAGTCTTATATTTTACAGTTTACAAGACGTTTATAGGGCAATAAAAGTCCCACAGCACACGCGCACACTCACTTAAGTCTCGCACTTATAAACCACCGACACAAATAAGGGTGATTCCCTACTTACTGGACTCGGATCGCTGTTGTTTTTTGCCCGCTCCGTCTTCTCTCCCCTCGTCGGTGTCTTCCTCCAAGTCCTTAACGCTCTGGTGCGGCTCAGGGCCCACCTTCGCCAGGCTTACAAAGTTGGAATCCTCCGGTGCGCATTCGGAAGGCGGCGAATTCTCCGGTTTTATAGTCTCATATCTGCGAGGGCTGCAGTTGGAAAGGTCTGCCTGAGTGGACACGTCACCCGAAAACCCGTCCACCAACTGTGAGGATTGGGGTGTTAAGATGGGTGCTTCCTCCCAACAACGAACAAACCGGCTTTCCAATGTCCCCGAGTTTGCAAGGTGTTGGCTGTGGGTTTGCGCCTGGGAGCCGTAGTAAGGGTGCTGATGGCTCAAAGGGTGGTGGGAGTGAAAAAGGCTGGACAGGGAGGAAGAGGAGGCGGATTGGAGCTGTGCGTGTGCGGTTTGAGTTGAGGAGGAAGACGATGGGTTTGTCCACGGCGAAAACCCGTTCAAAACGGTTTGCCTGAAACCGTTCGAGAAATTCGAAAAATTTGTGTTGGGAGTGTCTTCTATTCCACGAACTGCGGAGGTCGGTTTTGTGCTGTTGGCTGACGTCGACTGCAAGCCCCCCTGGATGAAATGCGCGCCATAAAGATCCTCCGTCTCGTGGCCCATCATCGAATAATAATTCGTTAGCGACATGTTTATTTTATTATTTCAATAAAAAGTATTTGAGGGCGACTGTAAAACGTGACGTGTGATGGTGGTTGCTTTCATCCTCTCCTTAAAAAAAACCGTGGCATTTTTCCCTGGTCTGCCTTTCTCCTCCTCTGGCCATTGGCTGGAACTGGATCACATGGTTAGCGTATATTTAGCTATTATAGGAAGTAAATCACTTCATTCTTTTGTGTTCAGTAAAAGTGGCTATAGCTTACAGGGAGTAGCGTGTGCAGAGTTCTGTATTAATAATGTTAGATTCACGCATTGCTCCACAAGGCGAGCTGAATATACAAGTGAAATGCAAGGTGGCGGCCTATTTTACAAGCTTGTCTATTTTTACGAGAAGTGTGTGTGTGTGTGTGTGTGTGTGTGTGTGTGTGTGTGTGTGTGTGTGTGTGTGTGTGTGTGTGTGTGTGTGTGTGTGTGTGTGTGTGTGTGTGTATATGTGTGTGTTCGTCTCTCTCTGTGTGTATGTGTGTGTGTGTCAACATATATTGACCTTTTCATGCACAAAGGCCTCCACTTCATTGCTGCACTCTAACGAACGCACTTCAATCTCTCATTTGGTAACAAACGAGTGCATGGAAGCCCACCACATCAAGCTCAATCAAGGACAATGAGGACGGAGCTGAAACTTTCTTCTGTAGGCTATGTTGTATATTGTATATATTGTATATTGCATATTGTACAGGCTATCGTATATTGTATATTGCAAGGGTATAACCGCACGTGACACGAGCTTGGGAACGAGTGAAAAAAAATAATTTTGAGCAAGACTCAAAGTCTTCTTCTCCACTGTAGAGTTGGGCAAAGTGGCCACGTTGACATTGGACTATTTTAAATTGATTCATGGGAGACATGACAGTCGCATCACATTCGTTAAAATGTTGAATCATTATGTTCTTTATCTTTCTCTCTCTCATACGTCTTCAACCTTTTAATTGGCCATTTCTCTTCTGGACTTTTTGCGCCATCTTCTGGTAGTCAATATATAGGCCTATCCTGTTCTGACAAAGAGAAGACGCACATTAATCACAATGCATCACAGATCAAATTCATGCAACATAATTCGGAACAAATACTGGAAACATCTCAGTCTGGGGGTTGTGATGTGGTAAAATCTTACGATGGCTATTATCAGGCATTGACCAATTTGATTTGATCCATCTACATCCGTTTTGTTTTTCACGCGCATACAGTCCTACTGTTTAGTATGCAATGTGTCTCTCTATCAAAATGCATCTATAGTTGAGTTGTGCAATTACATACATTTTCCTCATGTTATCAAGTTATGTGTAGGCCTATGTCTAGTCAGAAAGTTATAACGTAAACATCTTGAGTTTGTTGTAGGCCTAGTTTGTTTTAAGATGTAAGTTTTTTTATCATCTTGCTTGCCTATAATTGGTAGTCCTAAAATAGTCCTACTTAAATTGTAACATTATATTTAGCCATATTCAGCGTTAAAACAAATGCATTCAATATAAATGCGTGAGCCACCAAAATAAATACATTTAGACCACTGAGAAAACATGTAAGATCTCCCGATTTATTTGGCCTACATTTTATAAATTGCAAATGGTTCTGGTTAGATTTAATCTAAGTAGGCCTACACCAATCGCCTCAATATTTATATGAAGGGCCATACATCCCGGATTTTACAAAGCGTTACAACTGACCAGCAGGTATGAACGTGTATTAGGAATAAAAAAATAAATACATCCAATCATTAACTAAATATGGTTCATATCATTAGCTATAAGGCTTATTAGTATAATTGGCCATTGGCTATTATGAATATTGTAATAATCGTAGGATAGCCTTATACTACTGTTACTTTAATTAACCTTCTAACACTACGACTAAGACATAACAATAATAATAATAACAACAATAATGATACAATAATAATAATAATAAGAAGAATAAGAATATTAATAATAAGAATAAGAATAATAATGAGAATAATAAGAATACTATTTTAATATTATTTATTATTATTGATATCAGTGAGCATGCCATCCATCTTTATGGAAATTAATCTCGTTTGATCGTTAGATAACAAAACAAGATAACTAGATAACGTCGGGAAAGTTTATTTTAATAAATTAACAATTCAGGTTATTATTAACCCGAACTAGTCTTAATTCATAAGACTTAATAATTCTCATACATTGCCTTACCTTTGAATGGTATAATTCAGTCAAAAATATATATAAAAAAAGTAGAGTTTGTTCAGATTATTCCATGAAGGATTTGTTCCATAACAAATAGGCCTGTCATTTAGTTAGTTGAATAAAATGACCATCCTCCGAAAAAAAACATCCCCTTTCCTCCCGTAGCATATAACAGCCTAAATATAACATGATGAAACAAGAGTCAGTAATGAAATGGAGAGAAAGAAGTTCAAATGGATAGTGAATTACTCACCATTATCAGACTAAGACCTGCAGGGTTTGTGTGATCTATCATGTGTTGCAGTCATTGCCATTTCAAATGCTCTTTGTTGAGGTAGGCCTTTTCAAAGTAGGCTAAATAATCATCTGTAATGTGCATTCCATGCCCATCAACCCAAAACAGGCCGATATGAACATTAAGCACATGGGAACATTTATTTCTCCAAGTTTGGATGATGTATGTGAAAGAATATCGAGATTGTTGCTGTGCAATCATTAATACTATTGGTGACAACAGCCAAAGGAACTCATTGTGTGTTTATTGAGGGCTTGAGGCAGAAGGCCTTTGGTTCCAATCTATAACAAAAGTTCTCCTTTCATCTCTCGGTTCCCCTTACACAACACTTCGCAAACACACACACACACACACACACACACACACACACACACACACACACACACACACACACACACACACACACACACACAAACACACACAAGTGCACACATGCACACATGCACACACCAAACTTGCATGCAACCAACAAAACAGTCCCACATTGGTTCTTACTCAAACAGTGCCACACAAATACCAGACAGTCTTTATTGCCCCAATAAAATCCCTGTTGTTAGGAAGTCTTCAATGGCTGTTGGTGTGGCTGGTTGCGGTTCAAGGTTTGCTATCAGCCTTGGACTGTTGGTCCACGTGCTCCTGTCTAGTTCACTGTTGTTCCCAGTCTGCATCCCGAGGCTCCGCAGAAACAAGGCAGAGAGCAACCAAACCCCACCGTCTTCATCTTCATCGCTAGTGTGCGTCACGGCCAACAGCCGCTGGGATGTTTTCACTGGGCCGCCGTGAGGAGGACCTCTGTGACCTGTCCAAAGTGCTGTACATTCTTACCGGTTAGATAGGCTAATATCCCCATAAACAACCCTGTGCGTCCCCTTGTCCATGTACCCAGAGCCTCACAGAGACCATTAAGTAGTAAGTCACGCTCGTTGAGCCATCTTCACTAGATCTTTCTTGGAGAGATTTATTCCCCCCCCCCCCCCCCCCCCCCTTTAATCAAAACTCTTTGGCAATGACAATTTTTAATTGCTGGCATGAAAGAATCAACCACTGGTCGATCCTTTTATGGCCTCTTAATGAAGATTAATAACACTGTCATTGAAGCTATAGTTTTTCTATTCTTATTGTTTAATTTACACACGTTTAAAGCAATATTTAACAATTTAATGCTTTGATGTACACCAAAGCATATTCTACAACTCCTCATATGTATGTTTATGTCTGACAAACAACAATCAAAGATCTTTGTTGTTTTATTTAAAAAACAAAAAACAAATGCAAAGCCCACACACACACACACACACTCACACACACACACACACACACACACACACACACACACACACACACACACACACACACACACACACACACACACACAAACACACACAGTTAAAACATACATAGGGCCTACATGTTTGAAATGTGTATGCATGTTGATACAGGAAATTAGGAAAATATATTGCTTTAAATGTAATTACAAGATAAAGTAAGAACTGGTAAAGAGAAATTATAGCTGGTACAAAGACATAAATAGGAGAAAATTATCTGAATAAATACTTACAATAACGTGTAATTTACATTCTCAAGATATCCAAATACATAAACACTTAGGTCTAACTATTCTGATTTAATTTCAAAAATTTGCATGTCGGATTTGGTCAATTTTATTATCTGTTTTGTCTGGAAGTAAAGTAAATCTTTACTTTACAGCTTTAATGTATACCATATGTTGTTAAACATATGTGTACATCCAACAGAGGTGTAACATGTGAACAAATGAAAGAGATACAAAGACCAGAGGAGAGAAAACGTATGATAATGTTAAGCTGTAAACAGTACACATACGTAACCTTACAACAATTACAAACAGTAGACAAAACAACATGAACAAAAATATGTTATGTCAATATTTCTGATACAATAAACTCATTTGTCACCTTTTTCCCATAAATAAGACCAAATTTAATGTCCGCTCCACAACTATGGAGGTTCTTGAGGTTGAAGTAAAGTATGCAATTACATTTTATGATGAACTTCTCAACATTCTTGTTGTTTGTTTTGTGCACAGTGCAATTAAAGAGCACGGTTCAAGATGAGTACAGACACAAAAGACAATAAACGCGAATGGGAATTATAAGCTTACGTCAATAAATATTTTCAAAATGTATATAGAGTTGAATTGCGGACTTTCAAAGTCATTCAAACGGTTAATACAAAAAAGATTAAGGAGGGCTTCAATTATTGATAGGCATTATAACTGGAATTCTCCAAATCCCCATACAAATACTATTGTTATGTGGGATAGAGGACAGCAAAACAGAACATACCAAAACAACACACAATAATGGCTGGCACATTTTCTTTTTAAAGATGATCCTTTTTTAATGTTTGATCAAGGGAATTGAAAACCAGGTGCAACGGTCTGGGAGCTGATCCAGACACGCGAGGGCACTGGACCCGTCTGAGGTGAAGCCTGAGCAGAGTTCATGGTACATTATTGCAGCTGCGCCGGACAACTTGTGCTCTGCCGTGGGCCCCGTAAATCCAGGATCAGTTCAAGACCCCTCCTTAATGGCGCATTGAAAGGCTGGCAAAATGGAGGAGGTTTCCATTTCACAGAACAAGTTAATGAGGAGCGGTGGTAGTGGCGAGAACTTTCTTTCCCTGCATTTAGTAAGCCATTTGGACAAGAGTGAAACAGAAATACAAAGCGTGTTCTGTAGAGCGTTTTGTATGTGAAGGACATGACTCATTTAAAGCTTTTACACAGACCCAAATACATTTGGGAACCAGGAAGAAAGCGGGTGCCTTCTGCTTAACAACAAGTTTGCTTTTGAATGCTCCAAAGATCCCATAAAATACACTTCCAAAAGGAGCTCAGTGAAAGATAGCGCAAACAAATGCACTTCTACATGAACATTCACACTACGGTGCAGTCTGAAAGCAATCAGCGTATTTTATATTTTGGCTCTCAGGTACACCTTTGATGACATATTGAGGCATGGAGACCAGATGTTTGGCTTTTATGACTTAATGTCCTGTTTCCTGTGTGAACGTATTGCATTCACCGTTGTTTCTGTTTCCTAATGAAAAGAATATGACTGAAACAAGGTCAGTTTAATGAAAAGTCAATGATCGTCTACATTTTCAAATGAGGACAAAGAATGTTTGGTTTCAGGTAGTTAAGGTGGTAAATCTGCAAAAGTGAATAGTGTTAAATGGCCAAGTTGCCATATTGCTTTGTGTGAACTGACTAGAGGGGACTGAATGCAGTCTGGTTGTCATCACGGTCCATCATCCGTTCATCCATTTAACCAGAAACCCATCGTTTCATCCGTCCAACACCACCCATTCATTTATCAATGGGTCCATTCAGCCATCTACTCATTTCATGTATCCATTTATCCATCCATTTTTCAATCCATCCAACCATCCATTCATGTATTCATCCATCCAGCCATTTTATGCATCCATCCACCCATCTGTCAAGCCGTTTATATATTAATCCATCCATCAATCCCATTTATTCATGCATCCAACAATTCACCCATCCATTTACCAACAGTTCATCCAGCTATCAGAATAGAGGGTTTCCAGTAAAGTACTGGAGTCTGTCTCTGTTCAGCTTCTTCTCCTTCATCCTTCTGTTCTGGAACCATATCTTCACTTGTCTGGAATATAATAGAATATATCATTAAGAGACACATACACACACTCATGCGCACACACACACACACACACACAGATACAATTGTACGCACACACACACATACATGTGCACACACACACATGCGCGCACACACACACACACACACAGATACAATTGTACGCACACACACACATACATGTGCACACACACACATGCGCGCACACTCATACACACACACACACACACACTTTTACCATAACTGAAACCTTTGTAAATTACTCAGCTTGCAATGCTTTCACAAACTTGTGTGTGTGTGTGTGTGTGCGTGCGTGCGAATGTGTGTGTGTGTTTGTGTTCGTGCCTGTGAATGTGTGTGTGTGTGTGTGTGTGTGTGCATGCGTGCGTGCATGTGAATGCGTGCGTGCGTGTGATGTGTGTGTGTGTGTGTGTGCGTGCGTGTGAATGTTTTGTGTGTTCGTGCGTGCATGTGAATGTGTGTGTGTGTGTGTGTGTGCGCGTGTGTGAATGTGTGTGTGAGCAGAAACAACACTCTTCTGAATGTGGCTGCTGTAAACATGTCTTTGTGTATGTTGTATCCTAGCCTGTTGGGTTACCTGCCTGGGCCTGGGTGGAAAAGGAGCAGGATGTTACAATCTGGTACAACTCATCGCTTCTCATTGAGACACAAGCCTTTTTCTAAACGGTCCCCCCTCACAAATACACACATAAAGCAACACACAATCCCACATACACACACTGCTCTATTTTCTTCCGCACATACACACCTGTCGGTGAGGCCCAGAAGCCGAGACAGCTGCAGGCGTCTCTCCTTGTTGATGTACACGCTGAAGAGGAACTCTCTCTCCAGCTCTCGGAGCTGCTGCTTCGTGTACGGACAGCGCTTCTTCCTTCGCTCCGGAGATCCTGGGAGCAGAGCACAGGAGCAGGGAGGGACGGAGGGAAGGAGAGGAGGAGAGGAGGAGAGGAGCAGGGGGAGGGAAGGAGAGGAGGAGAGGAGGAGAGGAGCAGGGGGAGGGAAGGAGAGGAGGAGAGGAGCAGGGGGAGGGAAGGAGAGGAGGAGAGGAGGAGAGGAGCAGGGGGAGGGAAGGAGAGGAGGAGAGGAGGAGAGGAGCAGGGGAGGGAAGGAGAGGAGGAGAGGAGGAGAGGAGCAGGGGGAGGGAAGGAGAGGAGGAGAGGAGGAGAGGAGCAGGGGGAGGGAAGGAGAGGAGGAGAGGACAGGAGCAGGGGGAGGGAAGGAGGGAAGGAGAGGAGAGGAGGACAGGAGAACAGGAGGACAGGAGAACAGGAGGACAGGAGGGAAGGAGAGGAGAGGAGGAGAGGAGCAGGAGGAGGGAAGAAGGGGAGGAGAGGAGGAGAGGACAGGAGCATGGGGAGGGAAGGATGAAAGAAGAGGAGAGGAGAGGAGGAGAGGAGAGGAGGAGATGAGTAGAAAATAGGATACAAAAGGAGCGGAGAGTTAATGAGAACAAGGGTAAGATATAGTAAGTAGACTTAACAAGGTGTGTAACATTCATCATTAACATGCATCGTTTATTCAGATAGATAGATAGATAGATAGATAGATAGATAGATAGATAGATAGATAGATAGATAGATAGATAGATAGATAGATCATATATGTAATTTTTTCACAATGCAATTTACACAAACATAAAACAGTACCCAGCAACCAAAATGAATGCCAATTTGTTCATTCTTCTAGTACATTTCCCTGCATATTAAGACATCTCAAAGAAATCACAAACCAGTTTTACTTTAATGCCATTCCAGTCCTCCACATTTATACAGGTGTATGTTATAGGTGTATAGCAATTTCAGACAAATTAACATAATAACTTAAGGTGTTCCCTTGATAGGCTCTGGAAGGACAAAGCCTCACATTTTGCATTTATTAATCACAATCATTCGTCTATGTTTTGTTCAAAATTGCTGCAATTTTTTGCCTATATTCCCTTTAGCCTATACTATTTAGCATGTGTAAAATACCGTTATGTATGGCCTACATCAAAACTAGGAAATATATGACACATACTAGGCTCTTTCGGGTGGTCCTCGTTCGTGCCGTTTGATGAGGGCGAGTCTTCCTCTCGCATCCCTGCTCTTAAGGGGTCCACGGGCTCCGTCTTCTTGGCACACATCTCCTCCCCAGGATTGGTGACTTTGCGGCCGGCTCGCGTTGTCTCCGTCTCCGGGCTCTCCGGTGAGCAATGGTTCTTACCTTGCCGCTCTTCTTCGGCCGCCTCGATGAAAGAATCGAACCCCGGTGGCAGAATCCTGTTCCGCCCTACGGACGGGACGATCCCCGAGGGGGGCTTGGACACGGAGAGACCACTGGAGGGGAAAGGTCTAGCAGCAGACCCAACGACATTGCTGTCACTGAACGCCGACGTGTGGTAACGGGTAGCACCGTGTCCACCATAAACGGTCCCTGCATGATCGTAGCCCAGAAAACGCTCGCTGTTGTTGAACACTCCTTCCGCTGGCGCCGTGAGCGCCGAGTCTCGAAAGACGGTTTCCTCCGGTGAGAAGTAGGACGGTGACGGAGCCAGGCGGTGGTGGTTTGTCTGGTGGTACACAGACCACTTACCGCTCTGGTGGCGGTACTGCTGCCTCGGCTCGTAGCAATAATGTCGGTAATCCGGCAGTTTGGTGGAGGTGTTCTCCAGCCAGGCCGGGCCGTAGTCCCGAAGACCCGGCGCGGCGTCACGGGCGCAGGCGGCTTGGACCGAGTTCACCACGTTGTCGCTCAGAAACGTAGAGCTCACCGACCGCAACTCGGACTGTCTCGCCGAGTTGGACACGTAGTATGTGCAGCTCGGTAAATACATCACGCATCGTAGGCTCCTTCCTTACTGTGGATTACTTCAATGTCATCAAGTTGAAGCCGGAGTTTCTATAGGACCACGCTACACGCCGTGCGTCTATATAAGTCTAAAAATCACGTATTAAACAAAAGCTGTGATCTCATCTCTGGCATAACGTCCAAAAGGAACCTTTTAATTATTTTTTAACCTAAAGTAAAAGGCAGTGAAAGCCTACCGGGATTTAAACGCGCGCGTAACCAAATGTCAAAAAGAAAAAGAAAACCAAAGATTGTGCGAATAGTTTTCCTGGACTGGGATTTAGGGAAGGCTATTGCAGACATTATATAAAGTCAGTCAGCGTGAAACCCAAGCCTCGCCTACACAAACCCACACACCCACACACACCCTCTAGTTACTGCACATCACACACACAGTCACCATTCTGCAACGTAAATGATTTCGTGTTTTTTCTTGAGTTATTTCAAGGCCACTTTCACAAAATGTATATATGGCCTACTGGAATTATTCCTCACTCGAAGGAATGAAACGGCATTAAACTATTCAGAAACGCTATGCTTCTAGACCCACTATTAACAATGAAAAAACAACGAATTCATTTTTTTATCTTAGTTATAATAATAATAATAATAATAATAATAATAATAATAATGACAAATAATAATAATAACAATAATAGTCTAACAATATTTCTTAATAATGAATTCGCAATAAAACAACCTGGAAGGTGTAAACTGATTTGAAGATAATTGTTCTGTCTGAAATGGGAACAAACCTACCTCCCCAAATTCCAGGTGATCATTTCGTCACCAAATTGCTACATTTCTAAACTAAACGAATCTAACATTACATTATTGGACAGGTTACTGAACCGACATGCAAATAAAATAAAAACAATGTTTCAAAGACAGTTGTACTAATATGCCTACTTTATTAAATTAGACAGGCCTACATTCATATTCTTAAGTATAACTAGGCAATTATTTGCAATGAACTACAATTACAATTAATAAAACAAATGTAATGGGCCTAACTATTTATTACAACAATAGCATCATACTACTCCTTTTAGCCTAGGCCTACCACTAAATACAATTACTATTAGGCCTCCCATTACTGCTTCTACTACTACTACTACTACTACTACTACTACTACTACTACTAATAATAATAATAATAATAATAATTATATTTGTTATAATATAAATAATAATGATAATGATTGCTACTTCGTTTTAAAGAGATGTCGTGACCCGGTTCCATTTGAAACAGGCCTTTGAAGTTGATGGGGATTTCCACGTCGGGCCATCCAAGCCATAACTCGTGTCCGATCCAAACGCACGAGGCTTTCTGTGCCTTAGTGCAAACTTGAACACATTTAGTTGAACCAAGTATTGTCTCCCTGTTTAAAAACGCACTGGGTCCGCTGTTCCCCGAAGGCCTTGTTAACGCCACGACCGTCCAGGGGTGCTTGGCTGTACCGTCTGACATTATTCACACAAACATGAACACAAACACAAACATGAACACAAACATTGTACTGTACCGTCATACGTGTACTGTCTGATGTTAGTCACACAAACATGAACACAAACATTGTACTGTACCGTCATACGTGTACTGTCTGATGTTATTCACACAAATATGAACACAAACATTGTACTGTACCGTCATACGTGTACTGTCTGATGTTATTCACACAAATATGAACACAAACATTGTACTGTACTGTCATACGTGTCCGTCTGACGTTATTCACACAAACATGAGCCGAGCGGGCCATGCAATGGCTTCTGACTTGTTTGTTGGGATGCAATATGCCTTCTTATAGATATAGCTTATGCACGTCACTAAATTGAGAGAGCTTTAGGTCTTTCGGTTGCAGAAAACGCAATAGTTAAGCGCATTCTTGTTCCATGGTATTTCGATTTCGATGCTTTGGATGGGATGAAAACGTTGATTTTGAGAAATAACGATGAAACAGGTCCATGTTTTTGACCCGCTCTCAATAACGAGGCTGCGGATGGCAACATAACTTCTACATTTACATTTAGGGCATTTAGCAGACGCTTTTATATAAAGCTATTACAATAAGGACATTAGTCAGAAGAAAGAGAAACAACAATACATCGCTGTCGGTACAGTAAGGATGTTCATAGAACCAGTGAGTTGAACCCATTCCCCGTCTACAACAAAGATAGGTAGAATACGATAAGATAACACTTCATGTGTAAATTAAACCAGAATAAACCTAAGCTAGAATTTAAGGAGTTGTCGAGATATCAATACTTGACGATAGCCTTAGCAGCCATAGTAATTGCATACATAATTTAAACGTGAAAGACATCCCATAATTCGTGTAATAATCACTATTTCTACCATGGTAGCATTGACACCTCTCTTTTGGGGATCCGCAAGTGCAATCCTTTCGCCTATGAAATAGGCCTTCTTCATTCCTTATAACATCACATGAGCCATATTTACAACCCTTTACTGTAGATGTATATAATTGTAATTGTATACGGCTTTAAAGGAAATAAAGCGCTCGCCCTACACGCGTCGTCCTCTCTTCCTTACCGCGTTGAGGCACCTGCGTGCGTCTTTCCATTCGCGGAGGCCCGGCCAGGGTCACGGCCATAACATCCATCCTCGGAGGGAGGATAGAGCTTAGAAGGGGATCATATGACCACTATCTTTTACTTCATTCAGCTCTAGTCACATTTATTTTCTTTATTCAAACTAGATATTTATATTTTGAATGTTGAATGTTGAATTGCCCACTCAGCTTTGTGCGGCAAAGGCCATTTCCGACAAATGTTAAAATTGCAAGCACAATCAGCCATTTAAAAAATAAAGGTGGAATGAGTATTGTGCTAAAATAGGCCTTGCCAATCTATACATCACACAGAGTTCAAAAGCGATAAATTTCACCAAACAAATAACAGCATCAACCCCGAGATGTATTCTATTTGAACGACCATAGTAACACATATCGATCCTTAGCCCACCACTATCAGTCTTGCAAACAATCAATAAAGCAATCAGTCAATTCAAAATCATTCTGTCTGTCTGTCTGTCTGTCTGTCTGTCTATCTAGTTATCTATGTAGCTTACTATCTAGCTATGTATGATAGCCCATATATTATACGCTCGAAGGCTTCACGTTCGATCCCTAACGTCTGAAGCCGTATGCGCATTGTTGGCATCATGCCTGTATTGTTGCCAATGTCCTGAATCTGTATTAATTGAAGTGGCTTTGGATAATAGCATCTGCAATCTTCAATGGCTGAATAGACTACAGTAAACGGCACTCTGCTCGAGGCTTCTTCAATCCAATCAGAGACGTGGCTCTCCCAGCTACTTCAGAGACCTACCTCATCGAAGAGCCAGTCAAATTCACGGTCTGACAGTCTGCCGTTCAGATCAGTCAGCGGCCTCACGGCAGACTCTTTCCTCTCCCAGACACACTGTCAAGGCTGAACTAAGCCCGAACCCCCCTAAGTTGGCTGGCCCAACAAAGAGTGCTCATAAATGCGGAGTGAATAGCATTAGGACAGTCGGCAGCAGACCAAAAGGAAGAGCGCATTGGACCCGTTTGGTTCGTGCAACCACAAAGCAAATTGTGTTTTAACGTTGTGTCTTGCCACGGGATCTTCCTGATTCTTCTTGATGAACAATTGAACAAATATAAAAATAGACCAAGGCCAAGGCCTACTTATAAATGGACACTATTTTGGCCTACTTTTGTCGTTCTCAAAGAAAGATGTTTGAAAGCGTCACACATTCGTTCTTGTAGACATTTGTTCGCCATGCTGCAGATTTATTATTTTGGTTGGTTTGGGCGACAATTTGATTTTTTTATCCAACCCCAATAATGATAGCCTGCAGCCTATAGGTTTTCAGAAAACATTCTGTACATTTGCCTTATATATTATTGTCATAAAACTACCCGAGTTCTTGTTTGTAACCGTGTGAGGCCTCAACTACAGTTAATGCAAATAGTTCACGTTTTCACGATTTGCACAATGTTGAAAACTGGCTTTAGCGCGAGTTAAAAACGCACTTCAGCCTAAAAGCTATAAAAGCTCCAAACCAATTAAACAACCGAACACACATGTAGTCCTACACAGGCACATACTGGACCCAGATTCACACACAGAAAGCAAACAAGCAGATTAGACTCACTCGACTGCGCATGTGCAGAAAAAAGCAGAGCCATTAAATTTGAAGGCAACAGAAAGGGCCCAAAAAAACCGTTACGTTTTTACATGATACGTGTGATCGGTAATCTCACAGAAATATATTATTCCAGCACAAGCCGGGAGGCACAGGGAGAGGGAGACGGAGAGAGAAACTAGATATATCTTGTGTTTTATTAGGCTAATAACTCTTACGATTTAAGAGAAAGCAGAAAAAATGAAACATTAACGCGCTCTCATCATACACATTGAGACGGCGCAGCAGGCATGGACAGAGCACATGTGGGTCCAATACGCAGGCCAACCTGGCTCAACAACATGCTCCCTTGCTGTTTAGTATTTTTGTATGTTATATGGTGTGTCTTTCATGATTTACTGTTGATTTATTAACTTCATTTAGGTGGTGCACGCTTGTGTGTGCGCGTGTGCATGCATGTGTGCGGATGGGTTTGTGGGTGTGTGGGTGTGCGTGCATGTGTGGGCGTGTTTGTGTTCCTGTGTGCATCCGTGCGAGTGTGCGCATGCAAGTGTGTGGGTGTGTGTGTGTGTGTGTGTGAGAGAGAGAATGTGTGTGAAAAAGATAGAGGGTGTATTTGTGTGTTTATATGTTTTTGTGTGCTAGTGTGTCAAGGTATGTAGCTAAAGCCAAGTCAAAGCTATAGCCAGTTTAACCATTGAATGAAAAGTCAATGTGTTATCAGCGACACAAGGATGCTTTTGTAACTCTTGTTGATCGATCCAATGTGGTGTGATCTTACATAATGATAAACTGCAGCAATAGAGACAACAAATAACTATCATGGAGACACACAAGCGAGGAACAATTTGTAGGGCAATTCCTCTAGCATTATTTGAGTTCATTTCTATTCATATGTTTCCACGTATGAATTACAAACAGAAACTTTAAACTTTGTAGAAGAAACACTGAGTTGATTCATTACAAATTTGATACCATCACTGCACTTCAAAGGCGTAAGGACCATTCTGGGGACAGATCCTATGTCCCCAGAGGATCTGCTGTAAATATGCTTCTGGCTCATCTGAGATAAGATAAGCAGTTGGACCCCCTGGGAGTGGTACACGTGAACTTAGCGTCTTGGCAAGGCTTCTGAACCCGGCTCATGGCTGCATTGAGGTTTATATAGGTATAACTGTAGCTACAACTCAAGCCACTAGAGGTTATACAGCTATAACTGTAGCTACATCTCAAGGCACTAGAGTTTATACAGCTTTAACTGTAGCTACAACTCAAGCCACTAGAGGTTATACTGCTATAACTGTAGCTACAACTCAAGCCACTAGAGGTTATACAACTTTAACTGCAGCTACAACTCAAGCCACTAGAGGTTATACAACTTTAACTCAAGCCACTAGAGGTTATACAACTTTAACTCAAGCCACTAGAGGTTATACAGCTACAACTCAAGCCACTAGAGGTTATACCTCAAGCCACTAGAGGTTATATAGCTACAAGTCAAGCCACTAGAGGTTATACAGCTACAAGTCAAGCCACTAGAGGTTATGCAGCTACAACTCAAGCCACTAGAGGCTATACAGCTACAACTCAAGCCACTAGAGGCTATACAGCTACAACTCAAGCCACTAGAGGTTATATAGCTACAACTCAAGCAACTAGAGGTTATACAGCTACAACTCAAGCCACTAGAGGTTATCCAGCTACAACTCAAGCCACTAGAGGTTATACAGCTACAACTCAAGCCACTAGAGGTTATACAGCTACAACTCAAGCCACTAGAGGTTATACAGCTACAACTCAAGCCACTAGAGGTTATACAGCTAGAACTCAAGCCACTAGAGGCTGCTTATTGGAAAACCGGCCTAGTGAAGCTTTAAGCGACTGGGCTTGGACAATTCAGATCATATACATTTAAAGAGAACAAACAGATTAAAATAATATACAATTAAATAATAATACAATTAAAATATTAGATATACATTTTCCACTAATGTATCTCCAAAACGTAATTCTTTGTTGATATAGTGAAATCGAATCACCTTGTAGTCTCACTCTAAAACAAATAGGCTACATTTACTTTGAAACATCCATATAATAACTATACTTTACAGTTAGTAAGTATATGCCCAGGTAATTCTAAGCTACAAGCTTGTTGAAATGTTACACATTGTAATTTAAATAAAGTGTTATCTTATCTTGTCAAATCACATCCGTTCCACCTTCTGCCCTATCCTATAGGCCAGTGGTTCTCAAACTATTTTTTACTAATGAACCCCTTCCAAGGTATTTTTTTTTAAATTAATGAACCCCCTCCAAGGTATTTTTTACTAATGCACTCCCTCCAAGGTGTTTTTTTTTTTCACTTTCACCACCACAAAACATTGCACACACTGGTGCAGATACAGTTTCATAAAAAACATGGGCTTTTACTTTTACTTACAGTCATTGGAATACCGGATACCGTAACATATGTCATTATTTCAATTTACTACTTCATTTTGTTGAGGAAGTATTCCGATTCAATAAATTGGATTAAAGCTATAGGCAAATTGAAGAAACTGGCCAGAGTACGATTATTTAAGTATTCAACTGAAAAATACTGCCCCTCCCTTCAGACTTCACTTCAAAGCCACGCCCTCGAAACACGTGACTAGCTCTGTAGATTTAGGTCTGCCTAGTCTTGTGGAGGACTTCGGTCATGCGCAATAAATGCAGAGGCAGAGTGCATGCAGGAAGCCGGGTAGGTAGGTAGACAGACAGGTAGGCTTTCCAATCATTTAATTTGGGCCGACTGAAATGATTGGACGGGCTTATTACAGGCCTGCGACAGCCACATATACCGGATTGTTTTCCCTTTTTTGTCAGAGCATTTTATTTATTTATTGCTCTCGGGATGTAAAGAGACTTTCAACCAATATGAAAAAAAATGCTTCTAAAATAAATTGCCTACCTTAGCTCTAAGCTGACCTATTTTACATTATCCCTATCCAATATTAAAACGGCAGATCATTTGAAATGTTCCCAAGGCCTACACCCTACAATTCTTTAAAGTATCTCCAGGGGTACGCGTACCCCCATTTGAGAAATACTGTAGGGAATATGTGTTTATTTTCTTTCTTTAAGTAGGCATATTTAATTGATATTTCGTTTTAATTTATTTATTATTTAGTTACATGTTTTCTTTTTCTGTCACCTCCGTTGTTTGATGCTGATGTTATCTTGGTAGATTGAGTCCCACCATAGCCTAAAAACACACCCTAAAACCTAAAAACACATTGAGAACAGCATTGACGCATTCTATCTCACGGCAAAATGTGTCCTCTAATTTGACCTGAATAGCCGATCGTATGGTAATCTAATGGGGGCGTAGCCCACAGCTCTCATTCTGGGGCTCATATATGCAGATGTATTATACTTAGTACACTGTATACTTAAAAATTGAGTTGAGTTGAAAGGTAAATAAACGTAGGCATCTATTCTAAGTCCTGCTACTTTTAATTTGACATAGATGGCTCCAGGTTTCGGCAAGCGATTGTTGCCATCTAGTGGCCATTCTTTTGTATTACAAAACAAATGGGCAACAACAGCGCAGTCGTTCCAATGAATAGTTAACCTTGAGAAATAGACACTGTTTAACTATATTACATTTATACGGCTGTGTTTAGTCATACGGTTGCTTTAACTTGTTTGTTTGAATCATTCATTCATATTAAATGATTTATCGGAGTTTGAATGTTCTTTTATCCATTTACTCCTGCAAAATGGCCTACTTTTAGCAAATTGCACATGAGCAATGCTGTGGGTACCATCTTAGTCAAACACTTTGTAAGGCTGAATTAGACCAGAGTCTATAATGTTTACCATAGATAGTTTAAATCCATTTCCCACTCCATTTCCTTTATCAGTAATTATCATTTAAATTGCTGTCAAATCAAACCATTGTTGTCAGAACATGGGGAGCAGTGGAACTAATGAGAATAAATGATGAATGGATGAGCAGCACCTGGTCTGTGGGAGTATGTGTGCGTGTGTGTGTGTG